>VZRR01014002.1:206250-219490 GCA_013398015.1 Oreocharis arfaki | reverse complement strand
GGCCCGGACCCGGGCCCGGGCCGCGAGCTGTGTGGTGGGGTCGGTGGGCAGGGCCCCGGCAGCCGCAGCCGCGGCCTGGCCGCTTGTCCCGGGGCCGGCTGTGCCGGTGAGCTCCCGGCTGCTGCTGTTCAGCCGCTGTGTGACCACAGGAAATCGGAATAGACCGGGGAAGCCGTGCGCTTTGGTTTAAGGGCGTGTGTAAGCTTAGCCCTAAAGAACAAAATAGAGGTGCATGCTCCGGCACCGTGTGCAGTCGAAAGTTTTTGACTCTCTTCTATGTATTACAGGTGAAATGGTTTTCATATGCTGAACTCCCGCTTGGATTGCCTCATTGCTGCACGTTGAGAACTTTGTGAAAAGCAGGAAGTCGAGATGAAGAGCAGGGTGACACAAGTAAACGTAAGTGTTCTTAAACCTAAATTGTAGGATTTGATCACTCCCGTGTGACTGGTAATTAGGTTTGTAGTTGATATTACGTTAAATAAAATTTTCTGAATGTGAAGTGAGTAGTACCTGTAACTGATAGCAGCTGTTTATAAGATAAATACTACTAGGAGTCAGTAAATGACAGCTATTTCTAGCTCCTTTTGTCCTAACAGTGAAAGTCCTGGATATTATTAGCGTAGAATGTTACAGTAATTGGTCAAAACTGACTGAATGATGATGGCTCAACAGCAAATGTAAGCATGTAGAGGAATGGAGAAAGATTATGAAAAATTTACCAATGATCTTGAAAGATAAAGAGGCACTAAGTAGCAGTTAATATGAGAACTCTATGTCGTGCTGTGCATGTTAAAGCTTTTTGTTTTAAAAGCTATGTGGCGCGTTTCTGAGTGGATGGGAGTGATTTTTTGGGAATGCAAGAAGGAAAAATTGAGCAATGCTGTATTTGTAAAGTACCCCACATTTAGGACACGTTAGCAGAGCAATATTGTTATGATACACTGCCTCAAATCTGTGGTATTTCTATGCCTGTTTTTCCAGAGTTGGACCCTGCATAGGCTTCTTCACTCTTTTAGATTCAACTTTTCTGTCTTAAGTGGCTTTTAGTAGGGATGTTTGAGGGGTAGTTTAATACCTTCTCCTCTTTTCCCAATCTGGTAGTGCTCTCTCATCTGTCAAAAAAAGCCAGTTAGCAAAAGCACACTGTTTGGACACTTTCAGTTAATCATTGTGATGGAAACGGACAAGGAAGGGAACTAGCTTGTGGCAGAAATCCTGGTCACAAAGAGCTGAGGGTGACAAGTTTTTCAGCAAACATGGCTGCTTTTGTAAGGAGACGTGCTAAATAGCAAACACAGAAACAGCCATAACGTTGTTTTATTTCTGTGAACACTTGTATTTTTGGTTCTACTTGGGCAGAGACAGATGATAAAGAACCCATGAGAATGGATCATCCTAGAAAGACCCACTGCCTTCTTCCCATCTGCTAGATAGGATTTAAATACAGTAACTGTTCTGTGTTATTCAAAGGTCTTGTTACCACTTTTGTGGAAGCTTAGGATACAGACTGGCGTTATATTACTGGTCTGGGGAAAAAAGCCAACTTAAGTACTTTTCTTACCCTTGAATGAATTCAGTGATCTGCTGTGTGGTGTAATGAGCATTGAAAGGGGAAGAAAACCTTGGTGAATATGTGAATTTCTTGTACTATCTCTGCTGTCAAAGATAATGTGGCTGTAAAATGAAAAAGTCAGATGGACATAACTTTTATAGGGATGCCTGCTCCCAGTAAACAGTGCAGTGCCCTTGTTTCATATCATCGTCTTGATGCAGGCGAGAGAATGCTGGGTGTGATTTTAACACAGTGTTTGAAGTGCACCCAAGGCAAGGCAATATTCTAGGTTATGTTGTAGTGGCCTCAAAAATACAGTTATTTATTTGCATGTACACACACCCCCAGTTCAGTTTTTGGAGATAACAGTCTGCCCTGCTCTTTATGGAGGAGGTGTCATTATATTCTAGTCACCCAGAGTTTTAACTGGTTCTTTGGTGGGGCAGCAACTGATGTGCCAGCGTGTTGGTGGAGAGCTTGCAATGAATGAGCTGAGTGTTGCTGCTGGCAGTTCCATCAAGGTGCATGAGGAAATACTTGTAATGAGCTTCTGCATCAAGTGAGGTGTTCCCTATTTCACAGTTAATCATTGTGTGACATGAGATTGTGGTTCTGAAAAATCATAAATAATATTTTAAAGGAAGAGACAATCCTTGCAATGGAAGTACTGAGGTTACAAATGCTTGGCTCTACCAAAGTTGTTTAGAACCATCTTAATGAGTATCTTTCTATATTTGTTGTAGGTGCTGTCATGTTCTGATTTTTGTATGACTCCATACTTCTGTATGTCATGGTTCAGCCCATGAAATTCGGTGTGAACTTTTTAAGTGTGTCTCACTTAAACAATCCTGCAAATCTGCCAAGTAGAACAGTGCAGCTTAGATGTTTACAATGTATGCAGCTAGGAATGGCTCACGAGGAAGTAAATTGTGGTTAGTAAAAACAGGGAACATAAGGAAAAATTAATAAAGGGGATTTTTAGGAGAGAGGAAAGACACTCTTTAAACAAGAAGTGGTGGAATTGTGTTCATGGTATTGCACATGATACAACAAAGTGAAATGGCATCTGGAAGAAGGAAGCAGGAAAGGCAAACCAGTGGTCCATCTCCTCTAGTCTTAATAGCAATAAGTTAACAGCAGTAATTAACAGCAGATGCCTTGAAAAGTTTAGTATTGGGGTAACTGTAAAAGTACTTGCCCACATACACTCCCACTCTCTCCGTATCTGCAGCTTCTTGAGCCTGATAAAGCTTTTGGTAACCCATGCGGATTTTTCTTCAGTGTTTGTTCAGTGCCTTGAACCCAAGTAAGCATTTGGCATCTGCAGCATCCTGTAGCAGATGTGCCAGCTGCTTAACTGCTTGTTCCTAGAGAACCAGCTCTCCTTGTCATACCTGACTGCCATTACCTTTATTTGATGGCCCTCCTTGTAAAGGAGTGGGAACTGAAGGCATAGTGTGCTTTGATCTGAAGATAGGTGCTCACAGTCATGGCGGGGCTTGATTTTTTTTCTTTCTCTTTCCTTAAAGCATGGTTCCAGTCACGAAAGGAAGGAGAACTACAGTTCCCGACGTGAAAGTTTGTCTCCAGAGGACAGGTAGAATGAATGATTTTTATATCCTTCAATTTGGTATAATTACCTCACATAGTGAGTTTGAGAAGTTAAAAAAATCATCAGGTTATGTTTCTTTTTATATATTACCATAACTAAGTGGTAAAAAAGCAAGTGTAGATTTAATAAAATACTTGAATGTCAGTGTAACAGTAATTAAATGGATTTGTTACTAAAACTTAGCATTCAGTTAAATTATCGTGAGACTTAAAAGGGGAGATTACCTGCCAGCTTTTTGCTTGAAGACACATATTGCTGATACCACAATTATCATTTTTGGGCAAGATTGCTTTGTGGTGTACAGATAGAAACAAATGAATACATGTGTTCCAAGGAATGCAAGCTAGTGAATTTACCTTTGGTGTTTGATGTTATTATTGTTAATTATTTAATTTTAAATTCTAGGAGCTTTCCTTTACAGTGCTTCTTTGGTTTTTGATAATTTTTTCCTGGGAACAAATTATTGTTGAAGTAGACCCTTTAATTGGAGTGACACATATTTTCAAACTCATGTTGCAGAATGAAACACTTCTGCATTGTAACATTATATTGCAAGTAAATATTACTACCATTGCTTTTCTCAGCCTCTTACTAAGAATTTTTGTGTCTTGGGTTGCAAATAGGGATATGGAGCGTGATAGGTCTCGGTCTCCATCTCCCAGGAAGAGGAGATACTCCGATGACAGCAGATATGATGAGGAATATTCAAGACGGGAATACTATGATGACAGAACTTCCGATGGAAGGTATGAAGCCCTTTCTTAATCAGTAATAAAATACTTATTTTAAAGAATAAAATGTGAAAACTTTCCATGTCCACGTGGGTGTTTAGTGGGTGTTTTTTTTCTTTTTAGAAGGACGGAAAGGGGGAGAGATAGACACTATGAGAGATGGGAGGACAGAGAATATGATCGAAGGAAGCAGAGGAGATACTCATCACCTGACCGCAGGAGTCCAGAGAGGTCGACAGGCCAGAGCTCACTTGCTCATGATGAGACTGCCTCAAAGAAGAAGAAAGAAGAAGTGGATCCAATCCTCACTCGCACAGGTGGTGCATATATTCCACCTGCCAAGCTCAGGATGATGCAAGAGCAGATCACTGATAAAAATAGGTGAGTTCAAAGTTACATATTTAGTTTTTTTGTTGCAAGCAAAACAGTTACGGTGTTTGGAGAATGTTGGGAAAAATGGGATCCATTAAGGGTTGTGATCATTGTTTTGAAGGTATATTTTTATCAGAAGAGAGATAACAGAATCAGATTAAAACTGTACCTGCTTCTGCTGCAAAGTGTAAATGATAAAGTAAAGTAGGATATAGAATGCAGCTAGGAGTTTTTTGGAGCATCTTAGAACACAGAACACATTGGGTTATACCATATCTGCAAGAATTACACTTTGGTTTATCATATTGGTTCAGTGATTTTCTAGTGGTTGAGTGTATAATTGTGAACAAGTCTTCACATTTATGCAGTGAATATTTTTTTATCTATTTTACTGATTAAATGAAAACGTGAATGTATGCTATATATATGAAAATTTACTCAGTGCAACTTCAGATTTATACATTAATAATTTGTGATACTTTTCCATAGCTTGGCATATCAGAGGATGAGTTGGGAAGCCTTGAAGAAGTCGATTAATGGTCTTGTCAATAAAGTGAATGTTTCTAATATAGAAAACATCATTCATGAGCTCCTTCAGGAGAATATTGTTCGGGGAAGGTAAGTCTTAGTATTTTAAAATAATTATTTTACTTTTCTGGTAACATGTGCACTGTTCATGTGTACACCATTGTGTGTGCTATGTGTAGTGTACGGGTGTTAGTCAGATTTTAGTATTAACCTTAGGCCGTATTGTCCTATTCAGAATATTCCCTTCCTTGGGAACGGGTTTGTATGCTAGGTGGAATAAAACAGTGCAGCAGATGGTGTATATTTCCTTTTCTTAAGGTTTTGCCATGCATTTTACTTGAATGACTTATAATTTACAGTTGTTACTGTCTTATTTATTCTTGTAGTGCTGTTTTGGGGTTTTTTTCCTGGGACAGATAGTATTTGTAGCCAATATTTAGCAAAACAAGTTTTATTACAGTTACCTGTAAGTGTTGTTTATTGTTGTAATGTAGAGAAAAGACCATTATGCTATTGGAGCTTGGTAGATCCAGAAATAATTCCGTTACATTTCAAACAGATAGCTACACTTTTTCTGTCACAGACTTATTTGAGGAGGAATGCATCACTTTGCATGGATGTTATACATGATGGAAAGATCAGAACCATGCAACTAACATAAAAATAAGAGAATTAAGTAAATTAAATAAAATCTAGAGAGTGTGCAAATAGTTCCTGAATGTGATTTCTCTTAAAAGTAATAATGAAGTTTCAGGCTTTTGTAGGCCTGGTTTTTACTTGCCTGCATTTCACGTCCTTGAAGTTTAATTTTCGTACTAGCAATAGTATTTTAGTTTAAAAATGAGCTTATCGAATGTTTTTAGAATACACTTGTCTGTGGAAGTTTTTGTGCGAGGTTAATAAATGTCAAAATAATGTAGGTGGGAAATGGCACCATTTCTCTCCTTCTTCCGGTTAGTTCTGTACTTCCAGACTTGCAAAAAGGTACATATGAAAGTAATGAGATGACCTTTTACCTGGCTGTCAGGTCCTTTCCTGAGGTTTTAAGTAGAGGATAAATAAGAACTGAAACAGACCAGTTTCAGTTTGTAAGCAAGAAGTAACTAATTTTGAAATGGAAATAATTCTGTTTCTGTGCGGTAGTATGAAATCAGTTCTATTCCATTTGTCAATGCCAAAGTAAGTAGGAATAAAGTCCCTATGTACTTCATATTTAGTACTCTGAAAGAGGTTTTTTTTAGGGTTTCAGTAGACTACAAGGAAGATAGATTTGGATATAATTGTGTTCTTTGAAGATTCACATTTGGAGATTCGTTTTGTTTTTATCCTCACCCACATGTACTCGAGTAATACAGCAAAAGTCAAATTCTGTGTGCTCCTAAGCATTACAAAAAGCAAAACTGAGAGGGGGGGAAGCAAGTCACAGATTCTTTTCAGACTTTCTTGATAATAAATGTGGAAGAGATCATTTGAATAATAAAAACTATTATGTCATGAGTCCTTTGTTTATATTCATTTAGGCTCTTAGTATTTTATAATCAGACTAAGTTCAGATTAAAAAAGGGATAATTGCAGAATACAAGATGGCTTTTTGCATGCTTAGTATTTTTAAGTGTAGTTCTGATATGAACAGTATTTAGTGAAAGATAAGGTAACAGTTTTAAGAACTTTTCAGACAGATTTGTGCAACCCATTTTGCAAAATTCCATTTGTGGCATGATAAACAATGATTTGAAAATGATCATCTGGTTTCTTCCAACTACTCCAACTGCACAACATTATTTTATCTGCTAAGTACTGAATAGAAACATTACATGCCTTATTACCAGAACAGTCTTTAAAACTTACATATCTTTGCAGGGGATTGCTGTCTAGATCCATTTTGCAAGCTCAGAGTGCCTCTCCGATTTTTACTCATGTTTATGCAGCTCTTGTGGCAATTATCAATTCAAAGTTTCCAAATATTGGTGAATTGATCCTCAAGAGGCTGATACTGAATTTTCGCAAAGGATATCGCAGAAATGACAAGGTATGTAAAGTGTGAAGAAGCAACGTGCTGAAACGTGGAATTCTGCTGTGTGCCTGGGTCAGGTGTGTTCAAAGGAGCTTCAAAGGAACACAGCCAAGACGTGGGTTGAGACCAGTCTGTGGGACATTTAGTAGTATTAGAGTATCATGAAAGTTTGGCAGCCTATTCCAGATGGACACGGTGAGTTTGGGGTTTTTTTTGTTTTGGTCAGACTAACTTTTTTTTTTTTTTGAAAGTGTACAGTGCTAATTGTGAACAACTACCAGTATCCCAAAATAGTTTCATGACTCTAATTTGATTATGAGGTACACAAATCTATAGTATGTCTGATTTACAAATTTTTTCTTCCATATGTTAAAATTTCCTGGTTTATTTCTTTTGCAGCAACTCTGTCTGACATCTTCAAAATTTGTTGCACATTTGATGAATCAGAATGTGGTATGTTACTTTGTTTCTACTCAATCCAAACAGTATATGGCTACATTTTAGTTTTAACAGCAGTACCCTAGGTGAAGATGCTCTGTCTGTTCTGAAGGATGCTGAAAATCTGAGTGTGGTGCCTGCTTTAAGTTGTTAGGATCCCTTTAGAAAAGATGTTGGTAATTGCTTATGCAGTTATCATCACTTATCATTACACTTATGCTCCAGAGCTTCCCCAGATTTCATATGTATGTTTGGGCTGGTATTCAGGCATGTCTTGATGCAAAGCAAGGATCATTTGAGCCTCTGTCCCACAGATCTTAAACAGAGTTTTCTTGCAGGTTGTGTGTTAGCAGAACTAGACTCAGTTGTGTCTGAATCAAATTTATATCCAGCTCTATGCCACTTGTTTATATGTTAGAAATCAGGATGCTCTGATTTAAATAATGGCAAGAAGCAGTGTTTCAGGAATGTAGTGGGAATGTTCAGCATTTTGGTAAAGAGGAAACTAATCCGAGATGTGCTATTTGCTTATATGCCTGATCCTGGAAGATCTGATTTAATTATTGATACAATGCACTTAGAACTAGTTTCTGTAATGCAAGTTCTGGTTTATTTGCTTCTTGGAAATGCATTCTGTTATTTTCTTAATGGCAAAATGTTTTTTACTGCTTGCTTGTTCACTTCAATAGCACAGTCACATTCACTACAGATTGGTGTAAATACTGGTGGTAAAACTGGATTTCAAATTTTGACTTCCTCGTAATCAACTTTTCCCTGCTACTGCTGCCTTGTGTGTGTGATTTAAACTACTGTGTTGTGGCATCCTCAAAAGCTGGACAGGTCTGTCCAGTAAATCACTGTGATGAAAGTGTAACATTTTGCATTCTAATTCTTTGCTGATACTCTTTCCACAGGCTCACGAGGTTTTATGTTTGGAGATGCTCACTTTGCTTCTTGAAAGGCCTACTGATGACAGTATCGAAGTAGCAATTGGATTTATTAAAGAGAGTGGGCTCAAATTAACAGAAGTTTCTCCTAGAGGTATTAATGGTAAGTACAGTTAGCCAAAACCTGTCTTGGCATTTGTATTAGTAAATGCTTTTCATATTTACATTTCTCTCTTTTCCAAAGCAATCTTTGATCGCCTTCGACACATTCTGCATGAATCTAAAATCGATATGCGTGTTCAGTACATGATAGAAGTAATGTTTGCTGTACGGAAGGATGGCTTCAAGGATCATCCAATCATTCCAGAGGGATTAGATCTAGTGGAAGAAGAGGATCAGTTTACTCATATGTTGCCATTGGAAGATGACTACAACCCAGAGGATGTTCTTAGTAAGTTAGAAATGGAATTCCTTAATTGTATTCCCCAAGAAGATACATTCGAGATTAAATATTAATAGTTTTCTTCAATTTGTGTTTTAAATAAAGATTCTCTTTTATTCTAAAGATGTTTTCAAGATGGATCCGAACTTTATGGAAAATGAAGAGAAGTACAAAATGCTGAAGAAAGGTAGGAATATTTGTGTTTATACATAACAGTTACCTATGGCATTTGCTTATTCAGCTGTTGCTGCCAACATTTATTTAACAGTGGGTGATATTTCTGTCCTGTATAACTGTCATTCAGTTCATAGACCTTTCCTTTGTGTTGCTGCTACTCCGTGTTGTTTCTCCAGCTATGTTTCCATTCAGTTATGATGTACCTGCTTTTTGGCCTCTTCCACATTCTGCACCTGAGACATCCTTTCACTCTTCAGGTGTTGGATCAAGGGGCTTTTTGTAATGAAAGTACTGTGGTCTATATTCCATTAATCTGGGATACTGCTCTTTCAGAAATTCTTGATGAAGGTGACACTGAATCTGAAGGAAATCAGGAAGCTGGAAGTAGTGAGGAAGATGAAGATGATGATGATGAAGAGGAGGATGAAGATGGTAAGTGTATGACTGGCACCTTACGAGTAGTTGATTGACTGCAGAGGAAAAAGGAAAGAAAAGCTGAACTTCTTAGATGTTTTGTGAAGATGAGCTGTTCCAATGTTAAGGAAAGTTTTCCTCTTCAATTATTCTCAGATCTAAGTGTTTTCCAGCAAGTAGTATAAAAGTAATGGTCTGGAAGGAAGCATTCTGCACATGCAGAAAAGGAAAAGCAACTTTGCCACGTTATTCTTGACAGTATCAGTTTCCTTTGAGAAAAGCCTTGCAAACATAAGATATGAAAAAGAGCAAATGAAAACACTTGCTTGAAGTTTTTCATGCTCTATCGTATTTTTAAGTCACTTCCAAAATTAGAATGGATTTTCTTACAACTGTATCTACATCCTCCATATCTCACTTGCTTCAGTACAGCCTTCTTTCTTGATATTTAGTGGAGACAATGTTTATTCATTTTCAAAGAATGTATTCAGTTACTAGGAAAAAAAATGTTGATGGATAAGCATAACTGAAATTTTTATGCAGACTAATGAGTAATTGAAAAGCCAGTCAAGTATTGTTCTTGTGGAATACCAGGAATGGATTTCCTTACTAGTTTGGTGGAATATTTCATAGAAGAGCCGAGCTCCCAGGCTGATGAAAAGTATGAGCATTCACATAATTTTTCGTTATTTATGATTTTACCAAACTTCAAAAGACTGAAGGAACAGTGAATATTTCACAAATGACAGTGTTCCCAGAATGTTTTGGTTCAGAATGGATTTTTCTACGCTTGCTCCAGGACTTTGCAGAATGCTGTAATGTAGATCCTATACATAACAAGAACTACGAATTACTTGTTAAAATCAGAGATGCCACATAAAGCATAGTGTAGCTGAATTACGCAGAAAATAGATTACTAGTAATGTTGACAAGAAATGTTAAACCTAGAAGCTGCAGTGACTAAGAAACATGAAACGTCTTTAAAATAATTACCCTTTTAAAACTATCTCTAAATGTTTACCTTTGTTACAGATGAAGAAAATACTGATTTTTATATTTTTTTCCTTATCTATAAAAATAAACATAAAAAAATACATAAGCCTGCAGTCCTAAGTACTTGTAGAAAAATAGTGTGCTACAGACTCAGTAAATGGTAAATAGAGCTGTCCTGAAAAATTACTACATGTGTTTTCCTTTATCTTTTGCTCTTTACAAGCCCATGTTTTTCTTTTCCAGGTCAGAAAGTTACTGTCCATGACAAAACAGAAATTAACCTGGTCTCCTTTCGTCGTACAATTTATCTTGCTATTCAGTCAAGGTAAATCCAAATTATACACCTATAAGAGTAGTTCTTTTGAAATTGGTGAACCGTAATTCTCTTTCTTTTAAAATTCTTTCTTAATGTGCAATTAAAAAAAAAAAAAGAAGTAGGGAAGTGTTCTTTATGGAGCCTGACCTGACTGTGTAAAGCAGACTGTTTTCCAAATTCTCATTCTAAGATGAATCTTGTTTGTTTCAAAGTGTTTGGGTAGTGGACTGGGACTACTGCTGTAATGAGAGTTTTCCGGGTGAATAGAAGTCAGTGATATTCAGATTTTACACAGCATCTTGAGAATTCATGAAAAAAAATTGAGGCTACACTTAGTACAGATTATCTCCACTTCTGAGATGGAGTTCTGCAGTGTGTTTCTCCTTAGGCATGTTGCCATCTGCTTTGTTTGAAGACAAGTATGCAGATGCCAGCCCTGAAGTGCAGTCTACTTGTAGCCATCTTGAGAATGAACTGCCCTTGCAGTACATGGCACAAGTAATCCAAACCTGCTGGGTGTAGCTCCTGTGTCACCGGTGAGCAGAGAGATTGATCTGTTGCAGCCCATAATACTTTGCAGGTCTGATCCTGCATGAGGAGCGCAGTGGTGTAGTTGCGGTGTTGATCATTGGACATATGAATTAATACCATACTGAGGGGTATGAAAGGCTCTCACATTGCTCAGAGTTACCATTAGATGCTTTCTTGCCATACTCGAATTTGTTCTTCTTACACTTGGGTGGGAGGTAGCCAGTGGTAGCTAAAGGCTTTCAGAGCAGGAGGGCAAAAAGGAGACTGTGGTATATATTGCTTTTGGAGCTTGTGTGAAGTGCTTGCCTTTCAGTGTGTTTCAAAATGTGCAGAACAAGTCCCACTTCTCTGTTTTAATAAGTTTTATAAGATGATATAGTACTAATAATGATTTGAATCATCTTGTTTTTAGATGTAATAATGTAATAATTTTGGATTAATTTTCAGACAGAAACTCCTTATATACAAAATGTTTATTAAAAAAACCCACAAGAACAATAAAATATCAGCAAATCAAACAGCTGAGATACTTTACTTCAAAACAGTTGAGGTTTCAGCACCAATGATCAATCTTAATATAATTCTGGAATGTTTTTAGCATAGCATATATTGCACCGATAATAAGTATTGTTTTCTATTCAGCTTAGACTTTGAAGAATGTGCTCACAAACTGCTGAAGATGGACTTCCCTGAAAGTCAGACTGTAAGTCTTTATTCTTACTCTTTTTGTTACTAGCATTATTAAGGTATATTGCTATGGTAGTATCTAAAAACCTTGCTCACATTCCACGACCTGGTTTATATAGCAAGCAGATCAATGAGAGTCATTCTTTACAGCTGTTGTTCCTCAAAATTAATTTCACAACCTTTGGAGCAAATAGACTGACACATTTCATAAGCAATTTGTCTGATGCATGTGCTCTTTTCTGTCAAGCAATACAAGTGTTTGCTCATAGCCTGGTTAAAAAGGTCTTTTGTTTCGACTGGTGAAACTTCTATCCTGTGACAAGAATACAGTAGCATGGCAGTCATTGTCTCTAAAAGAGCTCAGGGTTGAAGATAATATTTGCAGGCAGCTGTAGACTTTATCAGTGGGGCTTGAAATTTAGCACAGTGCTAGGAGTGTGGTTTTGTTGTTTTCACAGTCTTTAGATAACAGTGTATTGAATTAAAGCAGTTTTGAGTATCATTGCTTTGCTGTAATTTTGGAGATCGTAAGACTAAAGCTGTTTTGTCCTCAGGCTCTGTAAGATCAATGCAATTGCTGTTTTCAAGTAATGGAAACTGTTCGTCATCCAGTACTTCTGTTCAATGCTGGTAGAATGTAAATACCCATCTGATTTTCCAAGCAGCTTTTCAGTCAGCTGTGAGCTGTCATCATGGGAGTTACACTTGGGCGAGCTCTTAACTTCTTGTGGCTTTAATTATCAGTTTTATTTGAAACTGTGTAGCTTTAGTATAATACTAACTAGTAAGGGGGGATCTGGGATGCACTTAAATGTTCTTTGAGAACTTGTTTACCTATCATTTTTTCAATTCTTGTACTGTTTTGTTTCTAACCCATCTACATGGAAGTAAACGAAGAATTGAGATTGTGAATTTTTTTTCTCTAGTTCTCTCATTCTGTGCATGAAATGCTATATTAAGCATTCGTAAGATTATAATTGTCAGTGAAGTATACATAACCTGAAGAATTCTAAAGAGAAAAAAAAATCCTGTTTCCCAGTGAATCAATTCAGGTGTAAAGAGTAGAGCAAACAATCTAGAATATATGCACTAGACCATACAACAGAGTTATAATGCATAATACTAGTTGCTTGTTGGATAACTGCACAGAGAACTACTTAACTCTTGGGATTCAATACCATGGCAGTCTCTGCCAGCTCCTAACTTCTGTGGGCAGAAGCTGCTCAGAAAAAATAAATTTCACAAGGGAAGGAAGAAAAAAAACCCAACAATTAGTATCAAGCTAAGATTCAGTACTAGTTGTAGGAATTATTACAATTCAAGGTTCAAAACTGTTGTAAAACTGCATCCTCTTATGACATGAGGCTTCTTTGTGTTGATTTTTTTTCCATTCAGATCATAATTACTCTTCATTTAATCAAAGATATGAGAGCTTTGACTTGCTTATTGTATAGAATTAAGCTCCTTTATAGGGACAAAAATCTGAAAAAAAAAAAAAAAAAACGCCCCCTGTACAGCGGGGGAGAAGAAAGAAAAAAAAGAT
>VZRR01014002.1:0-204658 GCA_013398015.1 Oreocharis arfaki | reverse complement strand
TTCTTTGAGAACTTGTTTACCTATCATTTTTTCAATTCTTGTACTATTTTGTTTCTAACCCATCTACATGGAAGTAAACGAAGAATTGAGATTGTGAATTTTTTTTCTCTAGTTCTCTCATTCTGTGCATGAAATGCTATATTAAGCATTCGTAAGATTATAATTGTCAGTGAAGTATACATAACCTGAAGAATTCTAAAGAGAAAAAAAAATCCTGTTTCCCAGTGAATCAATTCAGGTGTAAAGAGTAGAGCAAACAATCTAGAATATATGCACTAGACCATACAACAGAGTTATAATGCATAATACTAGTTGCTTGTTGGATAACTGCACAGAGAACTACTTAACTCTTGGGATTCAATACCATGGCAGTCTCTGCCAGCTCCTAACTTCTGTGGGCAGAAGCTGCTCAGAAAAAATAAATTTCACAAGGGAAGGAAGAAAAAAACCCAACAATTAGTATCAAGCTAAGATTCAGTACTAGTTGTAGGAATTATTACAATTCAAGGTTCAAAACTGTTGTAAAACTGCATCCTCTTATGACATGAGGCTTCTTTGTGTTGATTTTTTTTCCATTCAGATCATAATTACTCTTCATTTAATCAAAGATATGAGAGCTTTGACTTGCTTNAAAAAAAAAAAAAAAAAGACGCATCCTGATCAGTGTGAGAGCAGAAAGAACAAGCAGATGTAGGCAGTAAAATTATTCAGGGATTTCTAGGGCTTGAGTCTGTAGATGTGGATAAAAAAAGCTGAATGCACTCAGCAGGAAATTTGTTTAAATTAGCTGGCAATTTTTAAGCTAGAAAAATCGCCTTTTGTTCATTCAAGCTACTGTCTTGAGATTGAAGCCTTAATTGAATTAATTTGCACTGCCTTCATTAAAAAACAAGCCATTATTAAGTTTGCAGGTGACACCAAGTTGGGCAGGAGTGTTGATCTGCAGGAGAGCAGGAAGGCAGAGGGATCTGGATGGGCTGGGTGGATGGGCTGAGGCCAAAGGTGCGAGGTTCAATGAGGCAAAGTGCTGAGTCCTGCCCTTGGGTCACAGCAGCCACAGGCAGCCACAGGCTGGGGCGGGGTAGCTGGAAAGCTGCCCAGCAGAAAGGGACCTGGGGGTGCAGGTTGATAGCAGATGAACATGAGCCAGCAGTGCCCAGGTGGCCAAGAAGGCCACTGGCATCCTGGCCTGGATCAGGAATTGTGTGGCCAGCAGGAGCAGGGCAGTGATTGTCCCTTTGTACTTGGGACTGTGAGGCCACACCTTGAGTGCTGTGTGTGGCTGAGGGAGCTGAGCCTGTTCAGTCTGGAGAAGAGGAGGCTCAAATGGGACCTTATCTCTGCAAGGCCCCAAAAGGAGGGTATAGGCACGTGGGGGTGACTCTCTTCTCCCAGGTAACAAGTGACATGGCCAGAGAAAATGGCCTCAAGTTGCATCAGGTGAGGTTTAAATTAAGTGCTAGGAACAATTTATTTACTGAAAGGGTGGTCAGTCATTGAAACAGGCTGCCCAGGGAAGTGGTGGAATCAGCATCCCTGGAAGTATTCAGAAGACCTGTGGATAGAGTTTAATGGTGAACACAGTGGTGTGAGGTTTACAGTAGGACTTGATCTTAGAGGTATTTTCGACCTTTATCATTCTCTACTATTATTCTTTTAGCCATAAAGCACTTCTTTCTTTTTTGGTATGTTTTACTGAAAGCTTCAACAACCTGTATTGCAGGATGTTGTGTCTTTTATCTATGATTTCTTTGCACTTTCTGATTCAAAGCTTTGAACAGTCTTGAGAAATTCCTGAAATGTTTGCTGAACTCTTGGGTGAACCTGCAAACTTCTTTTATGCTCATTCTCTATTCCAACTCCTACTATGAATGGCAGTCATCATGAGAGGCAGGAACTAGAGCATTTAGCTGAGTTAATCCTTAAAAATCAGGTGAAACTTAAGATTCTAATTGCAAAATTTTTGTTCAAATCAAGTCTGATTTTCCAGTAACTTTGGGCTTTTCTTCTGAAAAGACTTTACTTAATAAAATAATATTTATTTAATTCTGTTATTAAGACTGTTTTCCACAGGTTTTGAATAGTAAATTGTCTATTAAATACAATCAAAAAACTAATAAGAATATCTGAAACCTGAAGACAGATGCGAGCAACAGGTTTGAGACTAATACAGTCCTAATGACTGTTTTTCTGGTTAACTCTTCCAGAAGTCTTCGTGTGTAGAAACTTTTGGTGTGATTTATCAGAGCTGAGTTCACAGACACATGAGCAGTTTTTATCAGTGGTTGAATTATCAGATTATCGTGTCACATTAACTGCTGTGCAACACGAGTTGTTTGTCTGCTTAATAGCAGTAATGGATCTGTTGCACAGCTCTGACTTGCAGAAAGAGGATTAAGGTTCAGATAGATAATCTGTGGACTGAAACAACATAATACTGCTTTTTGGCATTGCAGTTTGGGACCAGCTGCTGAGGGGGGATGTCAGCACTCCTCTGGGGTTTTTTTTGTTTTGGTTTGGGGGCTTTTTTGTGTTGTTGTTGTTTGGGGGTGGGGTTGGTTTGTTTTTTTTTTTTCTCCTGAGGAAAAACATTCAAAGTGTTGAAGTTCTTCCATTTCTAAGTAAATTTACTAGGAGTGGGTTTGCTTTTATTCATGTTATTTAGACCCAACTGAAGCCTGCAGATCAAAAGTGGAATAGCTTTGCTGTTTGTACGAGTCTGTGAGAAGCTGTTCTAAACAAGCCTTGCAACTGCTTCTTTGGGTATATGTTCAATCTTGGCAGAGCTCAATATTTTACTTTTTTTAAAAAGTACTGTTATTCTTTCTGTTAAAGCTGCATTAATCCCATGCATTACCAAAGAAGAAAATTTAAATAAATTAAAACTGTAGTTAGAGGAGTGTGGTACTACCAGTTGTTCTGTCTTCTGAACTGTGGGGAATGCAAGCAAACAAGCCCAGTGGAAATGCAGACAACTAAAAAAATGAAACCAACCATACATTGTTCTTGCTCTTTGAAAGTGTGCCTAAAATTGCTTGGCTTTTAGGCTTTTTTTTCTTCCTTGGCTTGTGAGAAGAACTAAACTTGTATGCAGAAATGTTGCTAAATTAAATTAGAGCCTCTTCTAACACTCTGCATATTCCAGATAAAGGTAATGCGTCACCAGATATTTCTTTTTGGGTTTTTTTTTAATTACTTGGAATGAGAAAAATTCTTGCAGGCACAGCCTTCTTGAAAGAATTATGCATGCATCTGATACATCTTCATTTTTACAGGGTGGTGTCACTTGCTCAAAGCAGTCCTAGTTGGTGGTGTGGGAGTGTCAGTGTCTCATGTTATTTATGCCTTGAGTCTTGAAGATAACACAAGTACTTATGTTGACTATTTTCACTTTCAGTGAAGATACAGTTCAGGAAACTGATGTAGAGTGGGATGGTCTAAGGTTGATAATTATGCTCTGGTCAAATTGATGATTTCTTAGATTCAGTGGTTTCTTCTCTAATTGGAGGGCATTGCAGCTGGTAGATTTAGCAACTGCACCATGATGGGTTCACAGCCTTGCAACTGGCTGTAAAAAGTAATCATCCTCAAGTAGCTTTCCTGTCTTTTGAAGCAGGAGTTTTTGTGGGCCTGAGATGCAGAATCATTCTGAATTTTCATGATTTATCAATTAAAAAAAAGTACATAGCATACACATACCATGTACATACCATTTTGTGGTATCTGTTGATGTCTACAAAATGAAGGTACAGAGTCCATACAGAATTAGGCTCTTGAGTTACTGATAGCAGGCATTAGCTAGAATTCTGACTAGATTTTGATCTTCCACAAATGTGTGTATGCATTTAACCGAAGGGGGTGGAATTGCTCAGATCACCTCAGTGGAATCACTTAAAGTGAAGTTTTGCATGTGCAGCCTTCAGGTGGAAGGAAAGAGATACTGTGGGATTTTGATGTATTGTTTCACTTTTGTGCATGTTCATGTGTTGCAGCCTTGTAGCAGCATGATGAAAAATATATCCATCCTTATATCCAGTTAGTGATTCCAGTGTAAAATATTAAGTCTGATCTATGCAAGATTTGTGATAACCATATTCAACTTTAAGCATATGTTGCTCTAAACATGAAAGAGGTTGAGCAAAAAAAGGGGCAAAAGTTGAGGAAAACCATTAGCTGAGCACAGGACAGACCTGGAGACTTTGTAGTAGCTGCTAAAACCACTGCACATAGTTTGACAAGCTGCTGCCTGCCACTGAAACGCCTTCCATGGCTTTGCCAGTTTTGGCTCTAAGTGCTAACTTGACAAATAAAGAAGAGAAAGCAGAGATGCTGGGAAAAGTAGGCTGTGTGATGGTTACACCCATTAAAATATGCAGCAGTAAGGAAGGCTTTAAGGTAGTCAGTGGGAGTAAAATACGCTTCAGTGAAATAGAAAAAGGAAAAGTGTGGCATCTGTAAAAGCAGTGAAAATACATAAAATGCAAGGCACTCGTTTCACATAATTCCAATTTCACATTGATTTAAATGAACCTAAGGCCTTCATTAGGTTTGTTCCCAGCAAATCAATCTCTTTTGGTTTTGTGAAGAATCTTCTAGAAACGAAGTGTTGATATTGAAAGTTTTATATTTTAAGAATAGCTTACAGGTTGGGGATGTCTCGTGATGGCTTCAGCTTGTGTATGCAATGGATGGAACTGAGCTGTGGGGCTGGCAGGGGAAGGGACGTGCAAATGGCATCACTTCCCAGCTAGGGAGGGCAGGAGTGATATCCACATGGAGGCTGCCTGTGGGGCAGCTCTGAAATTGCAGTCTTGGCTGAATGCAAATCTTAAAGAAATTGCCAAAAATGAGGAGAGAAGTGGCTGGGGGGAAGTACTAGCTGTGAACAGTAACCTGTGATCAGAAGGGGGTGAGTTACTTCAGCTCTTCTGTCAGCAGTGAGCACAGCATTTGTGTGAAGCTGAGAGAATATAGATTGGGCAGGGTGTGCTTGTGTTTTAAAATGGTAAAACTGGGAGGAAAAAAAACAAGTCTGATTTTGCTGTCTTTCCTTTAGCATCTTCAACTGTATGATGACACTTGCCATGTTAGGTTGAGTCACGGCTCATCTAAACCTTTATTCTGTTTGAGTAAGAGCAAACTGGATGTTTAGGGAGAACTGTGAGAAATGCACTGCCTTTAGAGGGAGCTTTCTCCTTATCTTAGCAGTTTTGGGAAGTCCTACTGTTTTCCATGATACAGTAATGAATTCAAGATCTTCACAAAAGATGATTCACCAACTGTGTGAGATGTCAGGTATTTTTGAAGTATTTTCCTTCATGATTGGATAGCTATGTATACTTTCTTAACTAAGCTGAGTAGTTACTTGTTTAGCATTGTATGAAAACAGTTAAACAACACAATACAGAAATTGCCTGTAAAATTGGGGAACAAATTCTTTGTGTTCTTCAAAACAAGTGATGGGCTAAATAACAGGCTCTTCATGCCATAGGCATCATTGGGAGTACAGAAATGAGTTAACTAACCTTTGAAGCTGTAAATTAAGCTAGAATTGCCATCTGAGCTTGTTGCGTCTCTCAAAAAGTAATTAAATAATTGTAAAGTTTGTTAATTTAAAATCTGGAAGACAGTTGCTCTAGACCTAACCTCAAATTGTTTAGATAACACCAGCAAGAGTGTCTATATGGGCAAACCTATTTTCATGTATGTGGTTATTCAAGATACCCTCCTAGAAATAATTGTAATATTTAATTAAAATGTTAAAATATTTAATTACTGTAAACCACAGGGGAGACCAAGGCTATAATTGCATTTAAGATGAGGAAGAAAAGTAATTTGTTTTTCAAGTCTTCCTGACATTATTAACAGTGGCATCAGCACTTTACTCTTTTTATTGTTTAAAAACTGATTAACTGCATCATTACTGTAAAATGGGATAATATAAAAAGTTAATATGCATTTTAATAAATCACATTAACACAATGTGACAATGTTAAAAGGAGTGCCTTTAAACACATCTGTAAGTCTACTTGATACATTACTGCCTTGTTATTTGGAGAGGTGGTTTCTTTTCTTGTTCAGCATGGTTGGCTTTTTATTTGTTTTGAGTTTTTATGGTGGGCAAAAATGTTTCTTATGAATACATGCTTGGAAGAATGACACAAGTGGGAGAATAAGAAATCAGTATATGCTACACTAAATTGGTAAAAGATACAAAGAGAACAAAATGCTTGAAATCATCCAGTGGTTTTTATAGGAATGTTACTATTAGTTTAAAGAGAAATTAAACTAATAATGAAACATTCATGACTGACAGCCAGAAACCTATTTGGGAGTGCCATAAATTGGATTCCGCTGTGGAATTGGTATTATAAGAAAACAGTAATAAAAAAAGTGAATGGGTAAAAACTGCAGGGCTGTTTTAAGCATTGTGTATTTCATGGCTTTTAATTTATATTAAAATGTTTGCTCACTTGTCTTAATGTTGCAAAATGTGCCCTGAACCAATTCATAGCTGCATTACAATCTGTAAGTCAGGTAGAAGATCAGGGAAGTAAGTTCAGTTTTAAACCTGCATGGTCTCACTAGCCAGGACCTCTGCTCTCAGCCAGTGAAGGGCTCTGGCCTGAGAGGTGAGGTGCAAAGTGTTTCCCTGTGGTTCCTGGTTTGCTCTGTGTGAAAGCAGAGGAAGAGGCAGCTACCAGAGACTGATCTGATAATAATCTTGGGGTTATGATGTTGGAAGACCAGGAGGAAGGGAGCCATAGAGCCTGTGTTCCAGAAAGACTGGACTAACTGTCCTACATAGTTTGCATTATGGGACAGGAGAGCATGTTCTGTTCTTCCATCCACATCACCGAGGAGACAGGGGAATATGGAAGGCAGGCTGTCCATGATGGGGGATGCACAAACGTTTTGGGAGACTAATCTAGTCAGGCTTCCTCTGCTCATTCCTAGCCAAGAAGTAGAGATGCTCTTCTATAAACAGTGATTCAGAATATGAACCTAAACCAGCTGCTTTAGAAAAGTTTTTCTTATTCTCTTGCTTATGGAGGAAGTCCAGGCGTATTGGCCTCCCAAATCCAAGAGTTTAGTCTTTCTGAACATCTCCCCAGGGCTGAAGCCATTGCAGTGAAACTCAGCCTTCCGCTTGCTCATGGTAAGCAGGGCTTGTCAGGCAAATTATGGCTGAAGAGTTAAAGGTATTAATATATACCAAAATCGACAGATATTTCTGATTTTGGAAACAGCTGCTAAGAAACGCACATTGTGTTTCCAAATGGTCTGTCTGTAAACCATTCTGACACTTGGAAGTTGCAAAGAATTTTCATTTTCTGTAATTGTAGGGATCGGTACTATTTCAACCAAACCAAACCCCCTCAGAAATTAAAAAAACAACTGTCAAACAAAAACAAAACCACAAAAAAAGCCCTCAAAACCTTCACTTTGTATCTTGTAACTCCTTTTTTCACTGTGGTAAAGTCAGTTTGTAAATGAGTTCTTACTTTTTTTTGGTTAGATGTACAGTGTGTTAATGCATAAATCTTAGTTTAAACAGAAGAGGAAGGGCAAAAGTTCATATTCATATCCCAGAGAAATTCAGAAAGCTACTGGTGTTGCCAATGAAGTTTGATGTAAATGCTCATTTCAAAGCTTGCATCCATGTAAGGCTTCCTTGAGTTACTTGGTATGTACTGATGGGGTTTTTTGCTGCTACAGTGAATTTACCTAGAGAAATATTCTTTTCTTCGTAACCCAGAAAGAGCTCTGCAATATGATACTTGACTGCTGTGCTCAGCAAAGAACATACGAGAAATTCTTCGGCCTACTGGCAGGGGTGAGTTCTGTTTTCAAATTTTACACTTCGTGATAGAAAATTTCATTGGTTTACTATATTTTTTGTGTGTCAAACTAAAGTTTTAATGGATAAATAAAACTAATAGTCTTTTTATCATTCTGAAAATGCTTATGTTAGTTGATTATTTTCGTGGATTGAATTAGCACTTAGATTATAAAAAGCGTAGTGAATGCAGAATGAGAGAACTCACTTTCCCTTTATATTGTTGCTTATTTTGCCTCTCTCTTTTCTCATTATGGTAGAACAATAAATCAGTGGCAAAGAAATGGTACTAAAAAGACATAATGGTATTATGAGTTACCAGAAAATAGCCTTTTTACAGTGCTGAAGATTAGTCTTGGAGACTCTTGTCATTTACCACCTTGTTCAAAGCTGCTTACTAGGTTTAATTTAGAACACAAGATAGAATACTTACTGTCCTGGGCTTGTGGGTGTTTTGTTTCCTTCTCAATAAACAGGCTAACTCTCTGCTTTTGTGTAACTAACTGCTAATTTAGCTGCAGTTGTTTCTTACTTAAGGTTTCCCTATCAATAATATTGACATGTCTGAAGAGTTAAGATGGAATACTTGTCTTCTCAAGGGAGCAAGTTGTGCTGAAAGGGAATGTTTCTTCTCATTTGTATTTTTCATCCATTATTTCAGGAAATCCTTTTGCTGACAGTTACAAAGCACTAACCATATGAATCTGCATGTTCAGATGAATAGAAATGTTGATTTCCTTATTCCTTGGAGTGTTTATGTCCAAAATGTCTCACCTCTGTGTTTCCTGCTGCCTCTCTAAATTGAAATAGTTGTTTGGTGATCTCCTGAAAAAATGGGGTTATGTCAGGTGAAAATACTGGATGTGTAGAAGTAAAGCAAAATGCTGGATAATTTGCTGTAGTTCAGAATTGATAATTGCTACTTTGCAATACAAATGAGTTTCTTGTCCTGACAAACTGCTCAAAGCTATAAAATATATCCATTTGAGTGTTTGCTCTTTCTCCAAGGGTTATTTTAAAAGGAAGTCTTGCAGTAATATTGACACCATTAGGTCATTTAGTTGTGGGTTATTTGCATGTTTAGTATTTTGTTCAAACTGGTTGTTTAAATTGTACCGTGTTGTCTCAGCGCTTCTGCATGTTAAAGAAAGAATATATGGAATCCTTTGAAGCCATTTTCAAGGAACAGTACGATACCATTCATCGTTTGGAAACAAACAAACTGAGAAATGTGGCCAAGATGTTTGCCCATCTCCTGTACACTGATTCCATTCCCTGGAGTGTAAGTTAAAACAAAAAGCCATTGTCGGTTTCTTGTTCAACAGTTAATCTCCAGTACTCTGCAATAACATATAATACATTAATTCTAGTATTTATTCTATATTTGTAATGACTTGTAGCAAACTGGATTATTTTAAGTAACTTCCCAGACACTGTCAAACAATTCTGGTTTGCTCCATCTCCTCTTTCTCCCTCTTGTGTATCATCATCCTCTCTCCCCATTTTTTAGTAGTAGATTTAAGCTCTTATTTTATGGACTTCAGCTGGAATTGGATGATTAAAAAGTACTTCTTTTGGAGTAGAGTTTTGAGCTTCTAAATTTTGGTAAATTTGAAGTTGTACTGAATTATAAGACAAATAAAAATACTGCAATTTTATGATTTAAATACCTAATAAATTAAAGCAATCTCACATTCTGAGATATAATAATGTAACACTAAGAATGAAAAAGTAAATATCAAGGTAACTTCTCTCTTCATATTGTTTTATTCTTGTTTTATAGCCTAGTCTAATTATCATTCTTCAAGCACACATAAGTCAGTCCAAATATTTTACCTCTTTGGTATTTAAGTCCTAAATCTCTTAACTTGCCAGAAGTTCACACATCTGATTTTGTCTTGTGGAGCTTTCCTAGAGAAAAAAATCCTTAAAGAATTACCAGCATAAATATGATCAGCAGCTGCTCCCAGGTGGTAGAATTTTTGAGAAAGACAGTCTTGACTAGAATTTATGAACCTTGGGAAAAAGAGTAAGTCTTTATTAGTTATTTTAGGAGAACAAAGGTTTTTAAGATAAAGAAAAGAATGTGTGTTTATACTTAAGGGTTTATGTTTTTCTGAATATCTTCAGGTCCTTGAATGTATAATACTGAGTGAAGAAACTACCACATCCTCCAGTAGAATTTTTGTCAAAATATTCTTTCAAGAACTCAGTGAATATATGGGACTTCCTAATTTAAATGCAAGATTAAAAGATGAGTAAGTTCAAAATTTATTTTCAAAACTGTAAATTTAATTAGATTCTTTATCTGAAAACATACAGATAAGAACTCTGCGTTCAAGTAAGACTGCCCTTCTGTAGCTGCAGTACTTCAGAAATAAGTTCATGTATAGATTTAGTCATTGCAAAGAGTCACGTTTGAAGCTGAGTGCATTGCTGTCATTTTGGGTTCAAGTACGTGCATGACTCTTTGCAAGATGTATCTGTTCCCCCTCCACCCCCCAGTGACACTCAGCTACAATGAGAATTTTCCAAGTGTGAGTATATTTTTATACATTGTTAGCTATGTACCTGCATAATAAATGTTACTGGGGCTTCTCTTTCTGACAAACCTTAGGAAAAACACACAGCTATTAGTAACAGTTTCTCTAGGATTGGTTACTAATCCTTAAATGTGGTATAGATAACATTCTTTTAAATCTGTATGGGATTTAACGCATTGCATTCTGGCAATGTTACTTGCAGTTGCTTGAGCTATTTCCTCTAAGTTGGGATTTCTTCTGTGTATGATGCATTTGGTAGATGCTTTAACTCATGTAAACTTATATTTGAAACTATCCCTAAGGTCCTGTGTGGTGGGATTTCATCATGGATCCCTACGTCTTTGAATTTCTTGGTCAGCACCTGTTATCCTTTGCTACCCCAGGCTACTGCAGTTTCACAAGTCATTTCAGGGCTTTGCAAAGTTGGGGTTTCTGTTGTTGTTATCTGTCAGTATGTATGCAGCTCTCCTGTATGTGCAGTTTATGTTTTCATAAAAGAGCAAGTTTTTAAATAGCATTTGATTAGACGCATCACAGGTACAAACAATGAAAGTATTGAAAAATGCATGAAGAGAAAACTTTTGTTTTCCTGTGGAGATCCATACAGTTTCTTTTTCAGTTTCTTTATGTCAGTGAGGGTGCTGAGCTGGCATGGTGTTAAATTTACATGTTTGTTTCCATCAGGACACTGCAGCCGTATTTTGAAGGATTATTGCCTCGGGATAACCCAAGAAACACTCGCTTTGCCATCAATTTCTTCACTTCTATTGGCCTTGGAGGACTAACGTGAGGAACACTTTTCTGATTTGATATTTACTTTCCTCATCTTCCTTCTCCCTGTGAACAAAAAAATAAAACTGAAGAACAATTTTTTTTTTTTTCTTATTAGGGATGAATTACGGGAACATCTTAAAAATGCACCAAAGTTGATTATGACACAGAAGCAAAATGTTGAATCATCAGATTCCTCTTCATCTTCAGACACAGACTCTTCCTCAGATTCTGATTCTGATAGCAGCAGTAGTAGCTCAGAGTCATCCAGCAGCAGTGACTCCTCATCTAGCAGTGACAGCAGCAGTGACTCAGGTATTTAAACACCAGCAGTACAACTGTCTGCTTCTCTTTTATTTATTCTTCTAGATATGTTTATTACTGTTTCTGTGTATACTTGTTTTGGGGAAAATCTGCCTATAGACAGTGGTAATTTCTCTGTTTTAAAAACTAATCGATTTTTTTTAACTTTAAGTTTTAAAATATTAAACATTGCTCATGGAAATT
Source organism: Oreocharis arfaki (assembly GCA_013398015.1). Lineage (NCBI taxonomy): Eukaryota > Metazoa > Chordata > Aves > Passeriformes > Paramythiidae > Oreocharis > Oreocharis arfaki. The sequence continues at coordinate 192,997 of VZRR01014002.1, read as the reverse complement.
TGTTTTTGAATTTAGAAAAAACTGAATTCCACTTTTAGAGACTTAAATACCTGAGAAACATTGATTTGTAGATTACTTTTTTTACGGTTGATATCTCTTGCACACTATTATGGCTTCAGTTTTTTGGAAAATCAAGGGATTAGAGTCATTCCCAATTATTATCTCTGTGTTTACTGGTGAACCATAGAGACTCATGTCTACAACTGCTTTTTCTTGGCTTAACTGAGTGAGCTTGATACTCCTTCTGTCTTTCCCTGGAAATACATTCTTCTTCATGAGTCATAAATCAGTTCTTCAGTTCTAGCAATGTGTTTAAATATTGTTCTCCATCTGAATCCCTATTTCTAATTCCTCTGCTTCAGGAAATGTTTGTGTGATAATACAGTGAAGGTTCTTATCTAGAGAAATTTCCAAGAAAGAATTAGCTTTTGCTGACAACTTATTTTGTATTTTTATGCATTATAAATAGTGTTTAGTAACTGATACTGCCGTGCTGATGTAGAACCTTCTATTTGACATGAACTGTCATAAACATTGCTTAATCTTTAAAGTAGTTGCTATTATGAGTTAGTGTGTGCAGCCTCCCCCAGTATATATAGCAGGAGCAGATGATAGCACAGCATGACTTCCTGTAGTGCGGAAGTTTGCTGATTCAAAGTTAATTTGATTTATTGCATGTCTTTGAAATGAAAATGATTAATAAAATAAAAGCAGTGTGAACTGCTCCTGCTTTGAAAATACAGCTCTGTTCTCCACCACAATCTCATGTCCAAAGTGGGAGCTGTGTGTCATGGCTAACAGCATTAGTGACGACAGCATGAGAGGAGGGCACAGGCAAACAGGGTCAGAGGAGGCACTGGTTCAGCACAGAGCCAGATGGTCCTGCAGGGACAGCTGCAGCTCTGCTGAGCTGCTTGATAGGAACCAGAGGGGTCAGTCCTTAGTGACAAACCAAGTCTGCAGTCTGCGAGTAGAAACACAGGGTTTTTTCGAAGTTTAGGACCTTCTCTTTTACTACTTGCCTTTTCTCCATTGAGGAACACATTCATTACAATTTGCATCTTGATACATTTGCAGCCTGGTTTCACTTTTCAGTTTCTTGTGTACTTTAATACAGTGGTCAAAACACTAATTGGAGATAACGGTATTCTTTAATGGTAAACTTAGTTGAGGTTCCATTACTGGTTATAACTCCAAAATCTTCCTGTGTTTGCAGCTTTTTAAACCTATAAAATAACTTGGAAGAGCTGAAAGGCATTTTTCAGAGGAATGTGCTGCAGTATTTCAGTGTTTTAATGGTGCAGTGTATAAAGGAAAAATAGAAAAGCTGCTGATTAGAAATTGAGCTGAGTTAGAGATTAACTGCCTGTTTATGCTTGGAACTTCATCAGCTTGCTCAGCTCAGCACTGCCCTGGAGAGGAAGTTCTAACCAAAACAGCTCCAGCAAAGGATAAAGTTTATCTGCCATCAAAGCAGCTGGTTCTTTTCTGTTTGCTTTCTCGGGTCTTTTCCTGAATATTGGTGGATGTAAAATAGTGTGGAAAACACTGCTTAAAAAACTTAATGGATTAAAATGTATCTGAATTGATCCATCATTGCATTTTAACAAAATGTCAGTAAGCCTTAGTTCAGACATGAGACTAGCCAATTCAGATAATGCATGTATTGATAAATCAGTTTATGGCTGTGATATTTTCAAAGGTGATGAGAAGCAGCTGATGTGATTCTATAGTTCATACTATAAGGTGAATTAATGGTTATTGTAAATGGCTGTTAGTGCCAAATACTGTCGAGTGGGATCTAAAGGTCTGTGATAAAGAGCAAACAGGAATGGTAAGGCCTCTTCCACTGAGATGAGACTACTGTGTATTTAGAAATACAGAAGTTAGTTTTAATCTTGTTGACAAAGCTGTCACTATTTCTCCTGAAAAATGAGCCTGAAGGCCCATATTATATTGCTGCAATACCATTATGTCAAGCCACTCCATCCTACCTCTCTTTCCTCGTGGGATAGTGTTGGAGATTTTTCCTCATCTGCTGGTTTTCATCTCCATTGACTGGTAAGCTTTTCCAGGAAAAGTAAATGATTTTGAGACTGGATAGTCTGGGGAAGGTCATCTTCCTAAAAAAAAGATTATTTGTGAGAGTGCTTTGGTGTATGACTTTCATAGCCTAAGCCTGGTCCTTGGGTACAAGTCAGCAAGAGGGTGATGACAGGTAGAGGTTTTCAAAAGACAGGCATTACTTGTAGATAGCAAAGGGATAAAAATCAGGAGTTCATTATTTTGGAACCTTTGTCCAGATGCATGTGCACAACCGTTTTCTTACAGAAAACACTCTCCAGAACTCTTTCTGTAGTTTAATAAGTTTAATGTACTAAATTAAAATGCAACCTTAGTTCCATAATTTGTTATAATTTCAGATGTTTCTAAAGCCAAAAGAAGGAGAATGCAAAAGAAAAATAGAGAATCTGATAAAGTTTCCAAGAAAAAACAAGAAAGGAGAAGGAAATCGCTTGAAAAGAAAATGGGAAGGAGACAGCAAGAGGAAAGAAGTGATAGTGAGAGCAAATCAGAAAGAAATCACCGACATTTAAGAGAACCACACAGGAGAGATGATGTATCAAAATACCATCACAGAGATGAGTCCAATGGCAGAGACGGTTACCACAGTGGGAAGGACAGGAACCATGAAAGAAGTAAGGATCCAGAAATTAAACACAGTAATTCGAAACTGAAGAAAGCAGAAAGAAGAGCTTCCGTGTCTGATGATGAAAATTACAGACACCGGAGCAAAGACGATGGACATCGTAGTAGGAAAAGAGAGAGATCGAAATCCCGAGAGCGGGAGCGTGGCCATTGCAGCCCGAGGGAGGAGGAGCAGGAAGAGCGCCCCAGGAACGGTTCGGAGAAGCACCGGGACAGGCACAGCCGTTACCCCGAGCAGCACAGGGAGCCCCGGAAGGGCGACGACAGGCGCAGGGAGCATTCCCCACACCGGCGGAAATAGAGCCCAGCCGCCATTGGCAATCAAGGTGCATTTCTGAGCTGTTAAAACTGTATTTTAAAAGCTATTACTGAAGTTTCTTCAAAAAAAAAAAGATTTTGTACAAAGTGATAGTTTGCATTTGTAAATTTTACCAGACTTTTTCAAATTTTCAGTACCACTTTTTTATAACTGTATCATTGAGTCTTTCTGTTATGTTCATTGTTTGGAAAGACAAAGCTCTTTATTTTGTGAATAAAACAGTAAGATACCAGCAAAATGGGTGTTTTGTCACTTAGTTTCAAGCATTTGTAATTGTAACTTTGCAATCTGAGAAATGTTGGGTCTTAATTTTGCTTGTTAATTGAAAGCCAAATGCTGAGGCTGGGGTGATAATGTACGAATTTCAGATTACAGTGTTAATGTTACATGAGAAAACTATAAAATTTTCAAACAGGCATTCTATATCTGCCTGTTCGTTCAACCACACAAACATGGAAGCTGTTTGACCAAAATATTCAGGAAATAGTTGATTTTTTTCTTCAGGAGTTAAAAATTGAAAACACCATGTTGCTGCTTTAAATGTCACATGTGAAAGTGTGTCAGCTTGTTCTGCTACTTTTCACAATGTTTTTTAATATTGTGACATCCTGAGCTAGTTACACTTGTGATCCTTTTGGAAAAAGGGTTGGTTTGAGTTTTTATTTTTTCAGTTGTGACTTTGATTTCCAAGTCTTAGTCTTCAACTCTATCCCTACAATAGAAACATTTGAGGAACATCGTTTCAAGTATGTAAAAAACTAGAAAGCAAAACAGGAGATGTTTCAAATCTTTTCAGGTGTTTTGAAGGGCTCAAGTTTATTGAAAGCAGAGTTCAAAAAAACCACCCTTCAATTGCTGCAGCAGTTTACAATATAAAATTGTTCTATCTGGAGTCATGGGGAACAACTCAATCTTGACTTCGTGAGAAATGAATCAAAATCATTGGTTAGGACTGATTCTCAATAGTAAATTACAGAAAAATTTACCAAGTCTTCAGAGTTGGAATAGGAAATAGTGTGGGGGCATGGTCAGTAGGAAAGAGGTGGTAGTTGCAGATTATGCAGTTATTGATGCTGTATGACAACGTTTCTTTTTCATTTGTGAAATGAACACAATTGCTGGAAAAAAGAGAACTTTCACATTTCATGTGTAAATCATATTTCTTGTATAAAGCATAGGAAATACATTTGAGCTGTTTAATAACAGAAAGTAGAACCATTCCTAAGGAAATAGATGAGTTTTGCCTGAATCTTGTCACAGCATTTTTCTAAGAAAAATGTCTATTTTATTTCTTTTCCCGTATTTGACACAATTTATTTCTGCAGCCTTTCATGTAATAAAATGTTTTCAGTCAAAAACATTTTCATAGAAAATAAATTCATATTGCAGAAAAAAGATTTCTATCTTGTTAAGGCACACAGCTAAAAATACTTTGGTGGCATCATGTGGTGTATGTTTAAACTGTTGGGTTTTTGCCCAACGCACGTCTCATTTTCAAAATGATGTGTGCATTTTGGCAGTGTGTTAAATCCACAAAAACTTAATTTGAAAGAATGTTTTCTAAAAAGAATTCTGCTAATTCTTATGCTTCTTCGATAGCTCTCTATGCACATTATTGAAAATAATCTATACTTCATAATGGTTTAATTATACAAGCTTATTTAATTTATCTAGAGTAATACTTCCCTTATTACGTTATGGGTTTAATAGCATATATTTTATTAACCCATAACATTTGAGATATTCCGGTCAAGTTAAAAAGTTTGTTAATGACACCTTTAATAAATGGAAATACATGAAAACAATACATATGGAAGCATATAACATTTATTCTTCAGCATTCTGTGCCAGCAGTCCAGTCTTTTACTACAGAGTATCTGTAAAAGCATGTTTCTTCTATAGCCTCTGCCTGATCACTTTAATTTGCTACTTAGTGATGTATTTTCTGTGCCATCCTGTGTGTGATTTTATAGACCTAAACCTGGATATTTGCCATTTCTTTTCTAGAAGTTAAAATTCACCTGCAAGCTCACATTACGTGGGTCTGCTCTCTAGGCTTGTCCTCCTGCCCTTTGTTTATTTTACTGTATTTTTTACAAGGGAAAGAAGTCAGAATACTCTGTAGTATTCAAAATGAGGGTATTGCAGGAGATGCACGGAGCCATAAGATTTTTGAGGGTGGTCAGTTCTCAGTTGCTGTAGAGCTGAGAAACACTGAGTGATCTGGGCTTGCTTTCCTCAGCAGTAACAGCTGATTGGAGACCCCACACAGTAAAGGAGTGACTCGTGCATCTCGTCTGTAATTATTACTGGACTCTAGGCTGTAATTTGAACAGCAGTTTTGACTGAAAGACTTCAAGAAGTGGAGGTCCTGTTATTTTCTCCACTGTTTTGTTCCATTGTTCATCCTTCATACTTAAAACCAAGGCTGAATGACCTTGGCCGTGGCTTGTGGGATGACTGATAGAGGAATCTTCCAGACTCAGCTGTGAACCAGAGATCTGTGGGAAGGAATTTGTGATGACCTCCTCTGATACTGCATGCTTAAAATTTAAATTTCAAATATGGTTGTAATATCCATGTCCATAGATACAAGCAAGAGAGGCTGCATCCCTTTTCTAGGAGTGCCTGGCCGAGTTCCTGAATTTCCTCACAGTGGTGGCGTGAGGTGTTAGGGAGATGAGCTGCTGACGCACCCAGCAAATTCATGTTGCTGTAGGAATAAATCTTGACTGAAGCATTTGTGGTATTGGTAAGTACTGTAATTCTGCTCTGTAACTATATTTGGAGCAAGGTCTCCAAGTGTGGCTGTTCATGTACTCAAGTCTAAAGTGTGTTTTTTGGGGGAGGAAAAAGAAGACTACCACTGTTTGGGCCACATTGTTACATAAATCAGCAAAATACAACCTTGCAGTATGAAAGCAGATAAATTTTGAGTCAAAAACTTTCTGTTTAAAATACATTAAAATTGTCTTTAACAGATGATGCTTTCTAAAGCAGTTTTAGTTGCTGTTAAAGCAATGTTGCAGTCTTCAGATTGTAGATAGATAGTTCATCTTCTCTGTTCTGCATAGGAATGGGAGCCTGACAACAAAAACTTTTTTGCTTGTGTTATATTAAATGACTTTTATCGTCAGATCATGTACATACTGAAAATCAAATTCAGTTTTGAATATTACTGGTAGTACTAACTAGATGTTGATGTACATTATTTTAACTTAAGGAGCACGGTGTACTCTAATTTACTTGAGGCTCCAGTAACATAACTCTTCTCAACTTTTGAATGCAGAGTGTACTCTAAAATGTCAGACTCCCAAAAAATAGATGAGCTAGGGTGAGTTCTTTATGCTTCAGTAGCAATTTAAGTGCCTACCTGCTATTACATTGGTACAGTTTTATGAATATAAAAGAAAACCGTAGCTTATCCTCATTCATCTTTCTTAAACTACTTTGGAGTATCTTGCTCTGCTGAGAAAAGCGTAAGGCTAATTTTCTCAGAGAATCTAAAAAAGCAGGAGTCTATTATTACATGAGCAGAGAATTTACTCCTGTTACTCTAATAACATACAGCAAGTAGGGAGATCTGTCCTTCAATTTATTTTCAGTAAGATTTAGTGTATTTTTAAAGCTGGTGTAAATTTGTCAAAATATGTTTTTAAGAAATTGTAAAACTGAAATGCAGACTATAAGGGAGTATTTTTATTAAAACTACACAAAAAATGAATTGTAGGTTAAAAGAGGCAGGAGCAAAATACAACTTTTATAAACTGGAAAAACTCTAGGTCAGTTCAGAGATTTTTTTGCCTTTTTTTAGGTTTTCCTCAAGTCTGTAATTTGGCTGAGGCTAGTTAGGGATTTTCTTTTCTTGTCTACTCATGAATGTCATCAAGCATTTTCCTTTAACTTCAAAAAGAAAAAGGGGGAGAGGGTGCACCTTAAAACCCTAGTATTGTTGGAGAAAATGGTTTGTTAGCCCATCAAACAGACAAGTTCATTAAGAAAGTTAACTGCCACGTTTTGACTGTTCAAGGATTGTCCATTTTGAGTATTTTTCCCCATTATTTTGTGAAATAAAGAGGGCACCAAAATCTTTCCTGAGGGAGAAGATAAGGTGCAACATTCCTTAAGATGTTGGGAAAGGGAAAGAGCAAGGATGTGTAAGAGGGTGCAAAGCTCCGTGAGAGAATTTGTTTCCAGTGTCAGAGTGCCTGTGACAGGTAAGGAGTGAGTTTAGAGCTGTTCTTGCAGGAGTGGGTGGTGCAGGTGTGTGGGTGCAGTGCTAACTGGTTTTCACTTGGTGACTGGTATTGCTCCTTAATTACTTAACCGAAATCTTTACCAAATTGTTCTTAGTCAAATCATTCTCTCTTGAAAATTGGCGGTCCCTTTGTTTTTTTCCAATGGCTTACCTATTGCTTTTGGAGGCACTTTATGCCTCAGCCACAGCTGTGAAATCTCTTGTGAAATTTCACATTCTGGGTTTTTTGTATCATAAAAAGCTGGGTAAGAATTCCTTTGTTACTACCTTATCTAGAATTTGGTATAACTTGAAGATCCCTTGTATTTTCAAGACCCCATGAATAAGCTCACTCCATCCCATAAAGACTGGACATTTTCAGCACCTTTTTTTTTTTGCCCTGGGGTAATACTTAAGCTAATGGGAGAAATATTCATTGATTTAAAAGGGATAGGAGTAAGATGTTTGATGTAGTCACTTACAAATGCTGCTGCTGCATTGCCTGTATTTGTTTTGCTCAGTACTCTTACTCTCATTAGGCTTTTCTTTCATTTTCTCCTGCTTTGCATAGAGCTTTTTTCATTTTTTTCCTGGCCCTTTTGAACTTCATCCTTTATCGCATGCAGTGTTAGCCATTTAGAAAAGTATAATGCCACAAATACATCAAAAATTTACTATATAGCACTTGCATAATGCATCAAAAAAAGATCTTTAAAGGATAACTTGGCTGAAGAAACAGTGTGTGTTCGCACTTGCAGTAAAGAACAAGCATGCAGCATGCTGCTTGCCTTCTTACCGCAGAATGATGAGTTACAGGACAATTGTAAATTTAATGAGGTTAATCAGTCTTACATTTGTTAACATTTCTTTCTGATTGCCTTCTTTTTGCGCTGCCTTTGTTAGGAAGAAACATCCGTAGAGATTTACAGGTTTCTGAATTTAGATGAAGAGGTCTTGTGTCTGCCAATGTGCCCTCAGAGGAGCCACAGTGGTATTAAGTAACAGCAGAAAAAGTAAAGAGGGGTCAACATCCAGCAGAGACTTGGATGCCATAGTCCTCTGTGTGCCTGTAGGGAACGCCAAGAGTTGGTATTTCAGCCTGAGTCTTTTGACCATAAAGACTCATGCAGATGTTCATGGAGAGAGGTGTGCACTGCTCAGCCGGTTTATCCATCACTTCCACCTGGGCAGGGCTGTGACGAGAGATGCACCTCTCTGTGCCCTGCCTTTATCCCAGCACGGCTGGAGTGCAGAGCTGGGTGTGTTGTGCTGCTGTGCATTTCGGTGGTTGTTGCTCTACTAATGTTTCAAACAAGATAAGCAGGAAGTCTGCTCAGCTGTTCCCGCGCACTGAGGGTTCACGATGGCTGCTTGAACCCTGTGTCTCATTTGCCATGGCTGCTTTAGGGGTCCTAAGCAAAGAGGACCCCTCAGCATGCAATGAACTGAAAGAGCCTCTCTTGGTTATAAAGAGAGCCCAGAGGGAATAACTTCATTACACCAAAGCTAGCTTTTGCAAGTGCTTTCCTCCTCTTCTTATTCATCTTCTTCCTGGTTTTCAGTTATTAGCGAAAACCAGTTATAAGTGAATGTCTTTATGTGAAATTGTGAAGTGTTCCAGTTTTTCATTTGACAAATTAGATACACAATGAGAAGTGCTCAAATAGTCAACTTGGAAGAAATAGTGTAGTCCAGCAGGAAGAAAGATTCCACTGACAGTTAGGTGGCTGACTGCAGTCTTGTATTTTGCTGTTTCAGTCCTAGTGAGAATGCCCTCCTCCCTGTCACACCACCACCCCTGATTGCTAGGAGCTTTAAACACACTTCTTCACAGAAATGCATGCCAACACATCTCTTTTAAACTGTCCTCCCCTTCCCATCTCCCAGGTGCCCCTCCTAAAAGAAAAGATGGTCACGTCTTTCTATTCCCTTTTAAAAATGGCATTTCATGCCCCAGTTCTGGTGTCTATACGTACACCTTGAGAAGCAGGCTTAAGTAACTGATAGCGTTAGGTGGCCTTCTCATGGTCCTGTCTGTCTGTTAACCTCTGTTCACAGACTTCAGTTTCAGGGCACGTTTATGGTGGGCAGAAAGTTGTGTTAATTTGTGGGTTGAAACAGGCAATTGAAAAGTTGGTGTATTAGATTGGATTATGCTGGGGGTGCAGACAGCCTTTGTGGCCTCCCATGAGGAAGGAAGACTTAAGTGATGACTACCTGCCAAGGAATGCTTGCTTTTAATGAATATGCTTCCTTTGTTCAGGCCGTGAGGTTGGATGTCTGTTCTGTAGGCTCTGCTTCTTTGATTAGATTCACAAGGTCCCTTCTTCTGCCGTACACTTCATTATGAGTCACCAGAAATGGGACACGAAAGTGCTTAAGAAAAAATTGAAGCCAAGTGATTTACTTGATCAGTGATTGAAATGAGAAACGGAAAATACACATTTGGGGGAAAAAAGTCCCTTTGCAACTCTGTTCCTTCCTGTCCTCTCTTCTTTGCACAGAAAAAAACCTTGTTATACATCTTTGTAGAAGAGAGGTGGTGCATCAGGCTGTTTTGATCACTGTACTTGTTTGAACCGCGAATTCTTCGAGATGTCATCCACAAGTGCTTAGCAGCCCATCATTTTCTGCAGATTGTGTGCATTTTGTGATTATGGCTGATTGTGGAGGAGAAACTCTGAGGATGGGCTCCTTGCTACAGCCATGCCTGGGAAGGATATGCCCTTTGTGGAAGGAACCTCGGGCTAAGTTCATCCCCATGCATACAGAGTTGGTTTGTTCGTTTTATTTTGCAAAGAAATTCTTTCCTCCCACTTCATTTTTAGCTGTCTATTTACAGAGGTGCAGATGTGCTGGAGGAGTGTATTTCAGTTTTCTGCATGTGTATGAGCACACACACTTGCATGCAGTCTGCTATTTTCATTCTCTTGTTACGCAAGGGTTTAAAATTAGTTGTATTTGTGAATTAATATAGTTCATTGGAATACATTTCAGCTGGTTTTACTCTGTAATGAGCTTTATCACCATGCTATCTAGATAGCTCACAAACACTATTTTTCCTCTATACCCTGTTAACAGTATAAAATATTCATAGTCTTGATGATGCGAAATCTGGCTGGGAGAAAAAGTGGTGTGTGATAAATCAACCGAGGTTCTCTGCTGATAGATGGTGTAATATAATGCCACCTCAATAAAGAGGAAAAATGTCTGGGTTTTGATAGTACCTCGTGATGGGCACTTCAAAAGGTGGAATTACAAAAAACAGCATTGCTAGTGTGTATTTTGGTGCCACATTCTGAGGTTTTATACACACAATTCTACTTTCCTTTCCAGGAGTAAGTGAAGCAGAAGCTTCACTAGAACACTGTGCATGTCGAGATGAGGCTCTGCCTCGGAATGCCAGGAAGATGGGTGGAGCATCCTGTGGTCTGTGTGCCTCTCATTACCACTGTGGTAAAGAGCAAGGCTGGATTTAGTGCACAGGATTTCTACCCAAGACTCGAGGTCTGCCTCATTTTGGTTGCATATATAATCAAAAACTTTCTTTGTTTTACAGTATTTATAGGAAGGCTTTCTTTCCTTTATTGCAGTCTCACTGTAGTTTATAAAGAAGCATGAAGACTCATTGTTTTCATGATCTGTATATCATGCATTAGTCAAGGGAGAGTGAGCTTCAAGGTTAGTTGCATGGCAGTTGTCATCAGTCTGTGAAATTCTCATTTTGAATGACAGATTTAATTTGTGCTTTAACCCTACTGTTGGCTTTAACTTGGTCTTATTCCTTCTTCCTAGTAAGTCCAGTCTCTTCTTTTTCATGCAAGACCATTATAATCTCTTTTTATAATACTATTTTAAATGGGGAAGAGGGACTCATATCTCTGGAGGGCCCCTCTTATTTTCTTAAGAAGCTTTCAGCTTATTCTGAATTACATGTGAAATATTTCATTCCTTATCAATCAGTGTTTCAGAAGAAGATTCTACAGATCTTGTAGACTATTCTTGTGGAATTGTCAAAAAGAAAAAAGGCTGTAATATGTTTTGAATGTATTGTTTTCATTTTCATTGAATGTTTCTCCTGTTAAAAGATAGAAGTGCTCATTTTCTCTCCCATATAATATTCATTATTGCCCGTGTTCAGGGCTAAGTGCTTTTCTATTCATCTCTTCTGTAAACACTTCTTTAGAGTTTCACTTCAAAAGAAAAGCCTTCACAGCCTATAATCATATTTATTGCCTCTCCTTTCTCTCTCACACAGTTCCCTGTGATTCTGAGCTGTTCTCTGGGGCCATCAAGCACAGCATCCCTGTTGATGGGACCATACCACTAATTTTCAAAATGTCATTGTGTTTTCTGTTTTGTTTTGTGTTTGTTTGATTGTTTTTTTGCTTTTCCTTGTGCTTTGGAACAGTCTGTATGTTTGCTTCTTGACAGCCACTGAGCTGTCCACAGTGATGCTCTGGTCTTTCTTCCAGAACTGCTACACTAAACTTGTATGAATAATTCACAAGATTTCTTCTAATGCCCATTACTCTGTTCTTGTCAACAAAGACTTTCAGCTGTCAATGTTTTGTTTGAATTAATTCAAGTTCTTTAGTTTTCTGTTCACTTTTGTTTCAAGTAAGCTGAGTGACAGCTGGCTGCACTATACAGTGCTGGAACATGGGTTTGGGAATGTTTCACTGTTAACCTTTCGCCACACAGAATATTGACCACGTCTCAAATAACTGACCTCTTACTTCACAACTGGCTGCTTTTTTAATAGCCTCTTGTGCAGGATTTATTAAAGGCTTTTTGAAAGTCCAGACAAATCAGATTATTCCAAGTATGTTCCTATAATTTTAATTGCATTTAAGTTAATACTTTTCGTTTTTACTGAATATCTATCACATATCTAAAATTTAGGTCAATCATTTCCCTAAAGACCTTTGATATACAACTGACTACTTGAATTAAAGGATTAAATTGCCGAAGAAAAGATGAAAATCTTTCCAAGAGGATAATTCAAGGACTTTAGTTCAAATACATTTTAAAACGTATTAAAAGGGAGAGGAAATGAGTAAGATAAAGAGACTGGGTGTGAAAAATATTGTGAGTCCAGGTGGTTGAGCAGCTTCATTTGAAATTACTTGAGGAACAGCTTGAGTTTAATTTGTTCCATGCCGAGGACCAAAAAAACCAGTGAAATAAAATATTTTACTTATTGAAAACTACCTTAATGCCTTTAACTGCTTAGTTCAATCACAAGTAGACATTACAGAGCAGCTGTGTCCCTGACTTGCTACAGCAGGTGACAAAAGCAGGAGGAAGTGTGAAGACGGCATCACTCCCTGTGGATTTCTCAATCCATGTGTTACCTCGGACGCCAAGGTGCAGTGCCTGGCACACGGCACAGGGAGAATGTCACACGCACAAAGGCTTGAGAGCAAGGCTTGAGAGGACAACCCGCCACGTCTCCTTTGCCTGCTCTCTGCCTTGTGTCCTGAGCGGCCCCTCCCATGCCCTCCGGCCCGATGGAAGCAGCGGCAGGAGCAGGGGGCTGGCCTGCAGCCGAGGGAAGCTGATGGGAAGAAGGGCAATGTCCCAGGAACAGCATGATGCTGGAGCTGAGCAGCCTCCTCAGGTCCCACCTGGTGCAGCCCTGAGGAGAGCGTGCAGGGACCCCGGGGGCTGACACAAGCTCAGTACAGGCGCAGGGAACAATCTCCTGGGCTACAGACCTCCTTATTGGAGACAGCACTGCATACAACCTGCTCTCTTTGGGTTACACACACGCTTTTCGAACACGCACTGTCTGCCAGAGGAGCTTAGAGCTGGACAGCCAGGGTTGGCTTCGTCTTCCCAATCTGTTCTGCAGAGCCCTCGCTCCCTTCTCCACACAGAATTGAAAGCAGGGAGTGACAAAGCTGCAGAGAGATCTTGCGAAAATTGGGGGTTTTTTTGTCTGTTTAGAGTCCCTCATTCTACTGCAAAGAACGAATGCAGGTTCTTAGGGAGAGCCCATCTCCCCACTACAGTTGCTGTCTTGAAGGTTTTAAGTTCCAAAGGGAATTGGTGGAGGTTATATAGTTTTGCAGGATGATGGCTGGCAGGAGACAGTCTTGTCATACATCATTTCCTTTGCGGAGACACAACAACCTGTCTCTGCCACGCAGTTGCCAGATTCCCACATATTTTCAAAAGAGGTGATTTCCTGTGTGTCTACTGGGAAAAAATAAGAAAATTTGTCCCTGATGAGCTAAAAATTGTGAGAGATAGGGACTTTGTGTAGATGTAGATGTGAGCAGTGCATCACTTAGTCTTCCTCTCATTCTGATCCCAGAATTAACTAATTTGTTTCTGTGGTTCTTTCCAGCAGGGATTTCTTGTTGTAAAAAAGTGAGACTACCCATTGTCTTGATTCTTTCCTATTTGCCCATGCTGTGCAAATGTAAAAAAAAAAAATTTAAATCCTACTGTTTTAATATACCTGCATAGTTTAGTATGAGGAAGGTTGTTTTTCATTTCTGCTGAATGCTGCTGTAGCCATGACTGCTGATGTCCTGATCAACTTAGTCTTTCATTTCACCTTTACAATGAAGTTGGAGGGAAGAGGGAAAGACTGAATGCACATGAATCATCTGGTAAAAGATCCTGTAGGTTAATAGCTCATTACCTTAAGTCATTCAAATTCCATCCAATTCATTTCTCAGCATAATTACAGAGCAGACCAACTTTGATAAAACCTCCCTAATATATAAAGTGCATTTGTTGTTCTGTAGATAAATGTGCATCTGCACACTGAAGCATTTTCTTATCTCTGTGGAGTGCAGAGTATTCATTAGTGTTCCCCTTGGAGCTTCCATCAAATGGACGTGGTAGGAGCTCAGGGGGAATTTCCTTCCCCCTTCTGGCACAGGCAGTAAATCTGCTGCCCAAATCTGCATATCCTCCAAAACCTATACTAGACCTTGAACAGCCCCCAGAGGTCCCTCTGCCTTATTGTTATCTGTGGGACTGCTGCTGTGTTTCCTTACAGCCTGTTTCTGGTACTCACAACACCCAGGAGACAAGCTCGTTCTACAGCCAACAGAGGCTTCATGAAGTAGAGCCCTCCCGGTGTATTTGTCGCTGATTCTGAGGAGGCACAGAGCCTGGTGCTGCTCTAAAGCAGCGCCTCGGGCCCGCCTGCCCTGCAGAGATCCTCGCCACAAGGGTGGCTCAGCCCCATCTCCCACAGCCACGGGACAGGTTTCACAGAGCCACCTTCCCTCTGCTCCCAAGAGGCTGTTGCTCGCTGAGGAGCTTGCTGTGGTAACAAACCCACCGGTATAAGACTAGGGGCAGATTTTTTTTTTTTTCTGCAACTGTAGCCTAAGCAATTCTCTTCTGAGATCTGAGAGCTTCCTGCTCTGCTCTTTCTTTTGACAGTGCTGAAGCTACTCTTTTGCTGTACATGCTAAGCCTCCTCAGAGGGAGAAGGCAAACCTCATGGCAGTGCACTTTTTACATTGCACATGAGGTTTGATTTGCTTCTCTGTGGTTACACCAGATGCAATTTTGTTTGCAGGATACTATTTTAGTGGCTGTTCTTTTTCTGGGACTGTGTAATCATATGGAGGCAGCTTTTGATCTGTTTAGTATATAATTAAGCTCTATCTATTGCTGTCTTTTTTTGACAGAATGGCGAGTAAATGAATGAATGAAAATGTGCTGGGGAAAAAACCAACTTTTTCAGTGGAGTTATAAACCCTAAGAAAATTGGATGTAGAAATGAAGTTTTGATATAATTTCTATTATTCTTCTCATAAAATTTTAATGTGCACAATCCATACATACAATCTAAGGAAATAATAAATATTTTTAAATTGTTGTGGGTCTTAGTGGCAAATAGAGTAATTCTAGGGCTGTAATTTTGTAAGGCTGTGGAGTTGTATGTTTAATAAGCAGCTATTTAATTATACATTGTGCTGGGTCTTTGAAATACATAAAATATATATTACAGAGCTGCATATTTATTTAATCTTTAAAATGAGTAAGCAATTAGGTTGGGGGACTTAAGTTTCCTAAAGTTACTTTAATGTGTTACCTGCCAATTCAGTAATCACAATATTACTCTTTAACCAATAGAACAGCTCAATCTCAACACTATGCATGAAATCCCCGTGTATTTTAAAAATGGTATATCCACATAATATATCTATCACCCCTACTAGTTAAGCAGAACTAGTTAACTTCCTGCAGCTCAAATGAATATATGTACACAGGCATAAAACACCACTGAAAGTAAGAAATCAGAATAATCTAAATCTTGTGTACTGCTTGTTTCTCTTCCTGTGCTGTTCCTATGGCACAAGTCTGCTCTCGAAGGTGTCCAATCGCTGTGCCTGTAGACTGATTCACATGACTCATCCAGTGTGTCAAGAGGCATCCACCCTATTGATGCAATTTCTCACATCTCTGCTGAAATTAAACAAGCGCAGCTGCAGCTTGTCCTTTAAATATTCTTAACCTGGTTTCCATTCAGATTTTGTATGGATGTAACCATTTCAGTTGGTTTGGATTTTGTCCTGTATTTTTTCTGAGTTATCTCTTGACAGAAAAAGGGGGAAAAAGTTTTAGTATGGAAAAGGAAATGTTTCCATATGAGAGGGAAGTTTTGATATGCTGTCTCTCTGCTGGTGGAGGGAAAAAATCAAACCAATAAACCTGTAGCCAAATACTTAAAAATTTTCAGAACTGATAGTATGGCCCACACTGTCCAATAACACAGGTATTGTCGTACAAGTTTTAGTGCAAAGCTGACATGTATACATTTCTCCTTTTAAGTAAATGCTCTTGTGCTGCCTTCTACCCTGAAATATGCTGCAATACCAGCATAAAGCACCTAACAGATGGGTCTGCTTTCAGACTAGTTTATGGCATGCTGTACCACCTCAGTGAAGTAGCTAGCTCATGTCACCTGTCTTGCCAAACTTGCACTGGTCTTATTTAAGACAGAGCTGCACTTGGAGCCAAATCCTATTCTTGCTGTCACTAGGGTAATTCCCCATAGGGATTAATTAGAAGGGCTACTATTTATTTTATAATTCTGGATGATGCATTGAGATTTCATGCTGAATAGCATTAATTCAAGTACTTGCAATCAAGGACATAATGCATTTTTATAATGCTTTGTTTGAGTCTCATTGTTCAGAGAAGGTCTTGAGGCTGTTCTAAAGTGCCTTCCACCACCACCCTTTTTATTTTACTCCACACTAACTTTTACAAGGTAAGCTTTGACTATGCAAAGAATAAAAACTTCTGGTTATCCTTGGTACCTTTTTCAACCCACAGCCCAAGATAGAAGATGACTAGTTTCCCATGTGATCTAAACCACTAGCACTTTTATTGGATTTTGTATTTCATAGTTTTCCATCAGGGGAAAAGTGCCAACATTATGCTGCATATGCTTGGCTTCTTGTCTGTCCTCAAAGTGGCAAATCTCTGGGAGAAGAGACTGCCCTTAGCCAAAAAATGGTCTTTTCAAATCAGATTTTCTTGGAATTGTAGTTCGTTGCACCATTTTTATATAAATATAAAAATTTTCAATACATAAACATCCTTGCTTTTTATTCAGTGACACCAAAAAAACAAACGCATTAGTCCAAACGCCTTATACTACCCTTCTCACAGTTCCTCATCTCCTATGCTGAGCAGGTAGTATTATTTTTAAAAACAGATGGGAACTCTGGAGGTGACTCTGATCTTTCACCTGTACTTTAAAGAGATACTGCATAGTTCTTATCTGGAAACCCCTGGTGATTTTTAATGGAGTCAGGTTTAGGAACACTGAGGGAAGGAAATATTCTAATTGGTTTTGTTTTTCAGCTGAAGAACAGTTTGTTTCTATGTTAAATGAAGTAGTGAAAACAAATAGCATGCCATCTGGCTGGCCTACCTGGGTACTTTACCAGGAGGTTTTCAGATATTCTCTCTGCCAGTTTTCGACTTCTTAAGTCCTATGTTACTGATGTGCTTTCTTTACACAGTTGTTCTTCCCTGTTTAGGAATTATCTTGTTCCTTGAACTGAATTAGAATTTTTAAAATCTTACACTCTTTCACAAAGATGTCCCCTGTCTGTTGTTTGAATTATTTATCCTCTAAATTAAAAAATCTCTAGTGTTTCCAGCATTCACAGTAAACCAGTTATACAGAGAAATAGTCCTCCATGTTATCTGTGAAGCTGATATTCTCAGGGGGCAGGATAACATTGATGTACCAGTGAGCTCTCATTCTTGGAACAGATTGTGACTGAAAGGAAGGGTTTAGCAGCTTTTCTAGTGCTTGGAAAGATGTCATATGTTTTTCTTTAGATCACTTTTTTCTGCTTCAGTTTTTCAAAGCAAGAACATCCTGCAAAAAATAAAAACATTTAACATAGCTGGGAAAGTAATGGAGTACAGACAAAAGTAATTTCATAAAACCAAAATATTTATTGCTGACTGCAACTTTTAATATTGTTTTTTCTTAGTATGAAACAAACATATGTTCACAAATATCTTTGAAAATAACTGTGAGCATATAAATGGCAACAAATTTGTGAAGAAGGATTCATATGTGTTTCTGGTTAATCTATTTGTTGTTTATGGTGAAAGTGCACATGCAACTTTAATCACAACTTAGAGATGTGGTTCTCTGAGCATGACGTAGATAGTAAAGAAAATTCCTTGTGCCAAACAGCTTACAATCTAAATCCATGTTATTTTTCTCAACATGCAATGAGGAAATAGAAATGCTATCATGGGAATTAACTGATCTGTCACACAGTACAAGTAGCATAGTTATATAAGATTGAATGGTTGGCAGATATTTATATGAGTATACTTTATGAACTAACTTATCAAATAATTTGGAATAATGCAGATAATTTGTAGGCACCCTTCCCATCTGATACTAAGCATTCTAAATACAGCTAGCAGACACAAGTTTAAAAAAAAAGGATAACTTTGAGCCATTAAGAAGTCAAGTGGGACACTTAAACACACTTTAAAAACCCCAGGAAACTGGAAATCTTTGGACAAAAATAAAGAGCAGTAAAAGTTAATAGCAAATTTCAAAAAGCATCTCAAGTAACTCTATCAAATAGAGATGCAAGGTTAAAAAAGAACAAAAAACCCAAATCACCTGTCCTCCTTTAAAAATAAAGATAGATTGGTTAGCAAGTAGCAGGTTGGCTAAGTAGTTGCTTTGTCTGTTTATACAGAGGAGGCAGATGGAGATCTGCTAAATCTGGGATTGTTTCCCCAGAGGCAGAAACAGGGAAGCTGGAAAATGTACAGGCATATAAGATATCTGGTTATAAAATGTCAGATTTCCTTAGAGGAACCAAAACTCGAGACATGCATACAGATGTGAATTTTAGATTGAGTAAGGGAATCAGTGAAGTTTCAAAAGTCTTTTAAAAAATACTTGATCCAGAAACAACTCTAAAGAAATTCTAAAGAATTCCTTTATGGTAAAAAACACACCAAAATCCCCCAATAAACAGGTGACAAACAAAGAATTGCATGCCAGTGGGAAAAACTCTAACAAAGCCTTTTGAAGAAAGGTTGTGAAAAAATGCCAAAATCTATTTGGTAAGGGTCTAGGACATGGATTCAGGCACAGAAGAGCTCAATTCAGTCATCAGACGGACTTTCTTCACCATACTTTTTCCATGCATAAAAGTTAGTAGTTAGATTTTTAGCTGTGTTTTATTAAAATTCTGTTTCTCAGGCCTTAATTTGGAAGACCGTGGAAATAACTGGATATCTTCAGGAAAAAAAAACAAAACCGAAACCAAACACCTCTCAAGTTTCTTCTTCTCATGTACATGGTGACAAGGCTAGTACTGTCTTGGAACGGGTCGGGTGCAAAGCAAACACAGGCTGCCCATATTCACTTAAAGCCAGTATGACTTTAGAGAATCTGGGGCAGCTACTCTGGGAAAGAAGATGTGTTGAGGTAATCACTTAGAAACATCTCCCACTATAAAAAAAAAGGTTCTTAATGGAGGGAAAATATTGAAATTACAGTACCTGTAGTTTCTGTGTCTACATCTGCTCTCCCAGTTTCTCAAGCGTCTTTTACTGAAACACTTCTCAGCAAAGCTAACATTTAATAGGTTACTACTTGAGAAGCCAGTTGAAAAGAAGTCTTGGAAACCCTTGGTTTATTTCCACAGAGGGATACTTGTGTAATGTTCCTTGAAAGTATTTATTCTTGTTGTTATTCCTTGCATTATTTGCCATATGGGATCACCAAAAAGGCAAATCAACATTTGGAGCATTAGGATACTGTTTTCATATTTTGCACAGATCACAAACAAACAAGCAAACAAGCAGTCTGTAGTCATACCTCAGATGCCCTGTGGTAGTCAGAGGCAGCTTATTTTTGAAATGGATGACAGTAAAACAGTATTGAACCTTAATTCTCAAAAAAAATCTAACAGTGAAATAAAGAAAGACTTCCTCGAAATAAGTGGTAGGCCTTTCATATATATAAAAAATAGCTTAATGTGGAGAACACAACAGTTTCCTTGTTTGCTGGGGACAGCGAAAAATTTACTTACATTTCTGGCACTATGTCTCTTACAGCATGAGTCACAAATGTGAGGGTTGCTTGAGGCTTCCCAGTGGTGACCTCTCCTCATAAAATGATATCAAATGTCATCTAGATGTAATATTACTGTTCCCTTTTGTAGAAAATATTTCCCAGCTCTTGGGACATCCTGAATTGATGTTGGGTTGCAGGCATCCCTAAGAGGTTTGTTTGCATGCACCATTCTGCATGGATTTCCTCTTCAGAGACAAACTTGTGTCACATTAAACCTATGTTCAGTGACAGATGTTTTAGAAAAGCCATCTAAGTTTGTTTTGGTAGAGCCAAACTTAAAGTTCTGAAAAAATGAAGTGATAAAATGCAATTCTAATTCATACTCAGCATGTTTTCTTCATACCCTGCATATGCTGACTTAGGATAAGATCCCACCTCTGTCTGGTTTTATATGTCGGTTTATGCAGCTTTCCAGCAGAAATGCATCAAAAACCTCTCCTTTCCATGAGGTTCCTCTGAATTTACAGACCTGTTATCTAAGATCTCCCAGGCTAAATGGTCTTCCTGTTGCTCACACCACTTTTGAAGGTGTTTTGATACCCTACAACTATCCTGTAATTTCATAACTTCTCGTGTGCTTTCAGCATTTGACAGAGATGAAATGTGACACTTTGATAACACAGATCACAGGGCATTTAAAATTTTCCACCTTTCAAACTTACACAATCTTCTAGACCACAAGATTGGATAGGGAGCTGGAGTCAAGAATGGTGAGTTGCACAGTGGAAGACAACTGTGAGATGCATCATAAAGATGTGTACAATTGTGGGTTAAATGTTGCTCTTTCTGATGAGAACAGGCCTTTCAAAGACAGACCCAAGACATATTTCCGCATCGAGTGTGCAAAACCTTATACAATTATCACCTGCCATTACACCTCCCTGTAGGAAGATGGTGGTTAGAACTCACTGAAATATATATTTTTTTGTTATCATGAGCCACTGAAATGTACTTGTTCTTGTTCTGAAGACTGCTGTAGTATTCACAGTGTTCTTATACATCCTCATATTAACAGCAAATATGGTGCATGGTCATCTGCAGACCACCTTTCTGTTTGAGATTGAATAACATCTCTGTGGCAACTAAAACAGCTGCTTACGTTAAGTAAAATAATACTGCCTGGATTTAATATTCTTAGTTCCTTACAATAGGACTTGAAAGTTGCATATGGAGAGAAAATTGGCGAGTTTTTCTCCAGTCAGAGATACTTTGAGATTTCTGAATGTTCTGGAGACTGTTGTGCTAGTTTACTGCAAGTCTGTCTTGAAAAGGGCTAAAAGATAGACAAAAGATAATCAAATACGAAAATGCTTGATATTGCTGATGTGCAATCATACATGTATGTGCCTTTTCAAGATAATCAGTTTGATCAATTTATTGTCTGACTGACCCCAAACACTTGTCTACGTATTTTTGTTCTTGTTGTTTGTTGCTAAAGCAGTTGTGTCTCCTCAAAATTCCTCTACCACTGGTCCAGCATTTCCAGATTCAGTAGTGGATTTTTCCTACCATGCCATCTATACTGCTGCTACAGATTCAGACAAACTCAGGACTTCTGGGGGAAAAAAAAGTGTTCTGTTTTCAGCTTCTCTTTCTCTCTGTAGGAGACCAGCAAATCTTTCAAAAACACTCAGGTATGCTTTAGACTTCAGATTTCTTCTGAGCAAGAAGTTCGTGGTAGGTAAAATACCAGAAGAAGGGTTATATTCATGGTTTTATGGGATGATTAATTCAAACTCTCAGAATTTCCTGTCCTGAATGCTAAAAGAACTTCATTGAACATAAAATTGTAAACAAGGTATGATGCAATTCTTAACAGTATTAAGTATCACTGCTCTTCTCCAAAAGCTGAAATTAAAGTTCACAAGAAGTTTTTTCCCTAATGTTAAATGTTCTTGTTTTCCTTCCTGCAGAAGAATAACAAATTAAATACTGCAGTATTCTCCATGTTTGTATCACATTCTCCAGGAGCAGTGTTCAAACTATAAAAGCTAACTCAAATTTTAAAAATGCTGCAAAAATGCTTATACTTAAGCATTAAGATGATTTTCATCTTAAGTTTGCATTGATTTTCATCTTTCTACCATTAATATTATTTTTCTCTAAAGTACTTACAAAACCTGTCGTTTTCTAGTGTAATGTTTATATTTAGGATAAGGTTTTACGTTTCACAGAACTGCGAAGTAGTGGCTATTGTTTTGAAGCCCTCACAGGTGGGCTGGCAGAGCCACAGGGTTGGGAGGCTCGCTCGATGTTTGTGTGGATTTAGGGACAATGATGACCAGAAGCTGAAGGACTAAGGAAAGCAGGAGACACGGCGGTGTTCCAGCCGGGTGTTTGGGGACTGTTTCTCACGGCTGTCGCCGCTGGGACGAGGCTGTGCTGCCCGTGGCACGCGAAGCCACAGGGGCTCCGGGGAACACTGGGGTAACCGCGTCCGGCCGGCGCTGGGCTCGCCCGGGGCAAGCAGAGGCGCTGGGCTGGCGGAAGGCACCTCCGGCCCCGCTCGCCTCAGCCGGGCGGCTCCGGCGCCGCCGCTCTCCCCCGCGGGCCCGGCCGCCGCCACAGGTGCCGGAGCCGCCCCGCCCCCGGCGCGAACGCGCAGGCTCCGCCCGCGTGGCGACCCCGGCCCGCGCCCCACCTGAGCCCGCGGGCGGGGCGGGGGCCGGTCCCGGACGGACAGACAGACAGAGAGACGGACAGAAGGACGGGCGCGTCGGGAGGGCCGCANTCGCAGGGCTCCGGCGGAGTTGCGCCGCGCTCGCCTCGGTCCGACAGGAGCGGGGCTGCGGCTCACGCCCGCCCGCCGGTGCCGCGCTGCCTCCCTCCATCCCTCCTTCCCCCCGGGCGGCAGCTGAGGTGGGGGGCGGCGCGGGGGGGCCGGGGGGGNGTGCCGGCGGGGACCTTGCTCAATGTCACGGCGCGGGGCGAGCAGGAGATGCTCGGCCAGAAGCGCGGTCAGAGCCGAAGCCCCGGAGCAGCCCGCCCGCTCCGCGGCCGCCGCCGCGCAAACTTTGCCGGCCGGAGCCGCAGGTAGCGGGGTCCCCGGGGTGTCCTCCTGCCCGGGCGGGGTGGGGGTGGCGGGGGCTTAGCGGCGTCTCCGCAGCATCGTTTGTTTGCAGAAAGGATAAAGCGCGTCTCTAAATAGGTCAGGGGCTTCGGCAGCGCCTGGGATTTGCGTAACGATTTTTGTTACGTGGGAAAAGGTGCGGGGCTCCTGCTCCCGGGCTCCGAGGCTGCACCGAGCGCTGCTGTCCTGGCACGACGAGTGACTTCTAAGATAAAGTAGTTGAACGAGCACAGCTCGGCTTTCTCGTTTTTTTAAATCCCGACGACTTCGGGAAAGTTAAATTTCTTCAGCAACGGAGGAATTAACCCACATGAAGGAGTCATCCTTGATGAGCTAATTACGCATGGTGAGTGTAAGTGCTTGGCATCACAAGCCCGTGGACGGTGGTGGTATGCTTAAATCTTAAAGTTTATGTCCTGGTGACACTGTTTCAGAATACGTGGAGGAGAGTTAGGTGCAGGATTGTATTTTTTGCAGCTACAGGCAAGAAATGCCCTTGTTTCAGAGGAATTGTCAGATTATTCATGCATATGTGAAGGCTCAGCTTTGTTTTCTCTTGTTTTTGACTCCTGAACAAACTTAGGAACCCTTTTCATGGATTTCAAAGGTTGTGAGCTTGGCATTAGGTCGGTATTGTTAAGCTTGAGTGGGAAATCTATAAATGGAAAAGTTAGAAAAGAGTGGCACTCTGAGCCTTTAGAAGTTTCAATCTGTCTTCAAAACACACATTTAACTGCAGCTGTGGGAGGGAGGAGATGATAATTTTATTTCCCATACTCTCTGCTGCTGCTGTAGTGATGCCTTGGACAAGGTATAAAAATGAGATGCAAAACAAGTCCTTTGGCTGTCAAGAACCTGTATATTTTCTTATCTGAATGAAATGTAATACGAAACAGTAGTGTAAAACCCTGAAGTCACTGGGGATGTGTCTGTGTTACTGCAGTAGGTGTGGATGAAGCGGTGCTCCTGCTGGTCCAGAACGAGAGGCAATGGCAGGATACCGGTGAGATGCCCCAGCTGGATTCAGGGAGAATGTGCTCTTCAAAGCTTCTGCCTCTCGTGGCAGCATTGTGCTCTCCAGTGGATGCAGACATCCCTTGCCCTGTTACTGCAATTCTAAAAACAAGGAAAAGGTGTCTCTTTGTGTAGTCCAGAGCTGGTGTGAATGGGTTATGCTGTTTCTTCTTTTCCAAAGAAGTAATCTTGCTACTGCTTTCAATTCACCAGGTCAGTAGACTCCTTAGAGGGAGGGACAAGATTTTCCTTCTGTTTTGTTTCTAGGGTATTCTGCTATGGTTGCAAACTTTTCTCCGATGTTTGGTCTTGCCAGATGGGTTTTCTGTACCTCAGACCTTTTCCAGTGGATGGGAATTGATATGCTTGTGTGAACTCTGAAGGCAGAAGATAAACCAGGAGTTATAAAACTGGTCACATTTATAATTTTTTTTCCCCGATTGTTTGGTGTCACAATCCACAAGGTAGTAAGACATTAGAAAGGAAACAGTCCTCTTACAGGACATTTTCACTGAGTTATCAAGGTATTTTTTTTTTCCCCAGTGAATTATATAAGGGATACTTGGTTAAACCTAAAAATATTAACAAAAACTAGCAGGTGTCAAGATACTGTGCTGACTTGCCTCTTCCTGCACTAATGGGAGCTGTCCTGTGCTCCCTTTGCTCTGCACACTCTCTCACAAGGGATCAACGTACTCACACCAGCACCAATTTCTCTTAACTGACTCTTCTTCGCTGTCTGCGTGTTTGGTTTTTTTTTTTCATCTTTCAGATTTCCTCAGCTAAGTTTTAATAGAGAGGATATCTTCCTCCTCGAGTACAGTCGCTCAGGGATAAGTCGGTATAAAAGCAGAAAAAGGCCTTGTGGAAGATAATCTTTTGGGGGAGTGTAGGATTGTTAGTTAATTAGCTCTGGAAGTCCTAAGATTTTGAACAGCAGTGAGGATTACTGCATAAAACATAACAGATGCTTTACAGTTGTTGCAGTTTTTTCTCTTCAGGTTATCACAGGGGATTGTGGTTTGAGAGTATTTGCTCTCTGAGTTTGAGAGTTTATGAAATGGGGCATTCATATTATTTTTGAAATGAGCATATGGTACAGTTGTGATAGTCCCAAATCTCAAAGCATTCATCAGGCTGTGTTGGGATGTAACAGAGTACAGAACTGGAGTGCAAGGTTCTCTCTAGTGTACTGAAATACACTGCAAAGCTCAGGTCATCTGTAGTTAATGGGAAGAAAAGATGACTTTGCAGTCTGAATAGCTTGTTTTCTGAAATTCTTCTCTCACTTTGTAATATGCCTTACGCCCTTTGGAAGTCTTTGAATGACAACTTGCAGCAGATAAATATTTTGGTTCTGTAACTTCTGCATTGCATTCAGAAAACCGTAGTACTTATTATATGTCACCCCTCAGGATACAACTGTGGATGTTGTGTCTTATGTGATCCTGAATTACCTCTGATGCAGTGAAGGTAGAGGCAGATGTTAAATGCCATAATACCCCAGTTAATAAAGGGGGAGTTTTCCCAGATCCATAGAATGCACTTGCATATTTTATCCTCAGGCTGATGAATGCACAGAGAGTTGAAAGAATTACAGGGACTTCACTCTCCTGTGTGACTGTAACATCCCTCGGGCTGCATAGGTTACTAGATTTTCACCACATTCTCTGCTTGCCTAACTACAGATGCAGCTCAAATGTTGATTGAAGGGCTGTTTTCTGTTGTTGTTTTGCCCACAAGTGCAAAAGGTACAGGTTCTTTTCAAATGTAAAATTTGTCTTTTTACTGCAGTTTCACAGAGCATGCATAATCTTACAATAGGAAGTTTATGGTTTTCATTATTTAACAAAGACCAGTGTTTTAAAAACAAAACATCTAAAACATTTTGAAAACTTGTGTGCTAAGGATTTTTAAAAATGTTTTTTCACAAAATTAGTATGTTTTCTGATTTTATGTAATGCACAAAGCAAGCAGGGTAATTATGGCAAAAATTGTCTGGGCACTGTGCAGTCATTTGAGGTCATTCTATATTGTTGGAGAAAGTGCTGCCAAAGAGTAGCTAGTATTCTAACAGAGTTCCATTCAGTGGGAGCACTGAGGATTATGTTATCAGTAGGATGTTGGTAAAAATAAATAAATACTTGTCATTTGTTCTGGTATAACATATCTTTTGGTGCTAGGAAGTGAGGGTCTTACTGTTTGTCACAAATAAACCCATTTTTTTCTGATGCCCTGCAATACATCACGTTTCACAAAATTGAGCTAATATTTTCAAGAATGATTAATCATGCCCATTAACTTACACATTTTTATTTCCTAAGTGATTGCTCTACTCAGATCATCTGCAATAATTCTTTTGAATTTCTCAAATGTGAAGCTTAGATTCTTAACACATTGTGCAATTTGCATGCAACTGTGATTCTTCTTATATATTAGCTAAAGCTGACATTGCTTTCTATAAACATATTGACTGACATGTTAAAAATTCATTAGATAACCTGAGCTTCCAAGGCTTGTAAAAATAGAAGCCTTGTAAACCAATCTAACTGTATCAGTGCAGCCCCAGTCCTTTGCTTATCAATATTGGTACCTTAACAATTTGCTGCTGATGAACTACCAGACAGATCTTGTAATGACAGGTGATGCCAATACACAATGAGGCATGTTAGAACTGTGCTGTTTACATTATTGATGATTGTTTGAATATGAGCAAGTTAACCTGTTAGGTAAACACTCTTAATGCTTCATTCCTCAGTGAAATTATTCAATAAAACTTTGTTTATTGACAAGAACTTCTTCTGGTTAGTAAACATTAATAACAGGGCATTTAATAGGTGGCAGTTGCTAAGCATGAGTACGAGCAGCAACTTTAGACAACTGAAGTCCTTTTTACCTCACTTTATACATCTAAATTCTTTTCAATTACATAGCCATCTAAATGTTTCACAAGTTTTAAAATGTTGTGAGTTTGCATAGAAGACAGAAATGGCATTAAATAGGTTTCAGTTTACAAACAGGTGAAATGCAGTTTTTTCTGTGGTAGAATCTGCAGGCTCTGCATAGTTATGCATCTTGGTTCACAGTTTTTAGACCTGGTGATTTTGCTGTGTGACAGGATGATGGGTTGTGGTATTGGTAAACTGCTGTGATCTTGATATATGCTGGGCAGTTTGTCATTACTCTCTGTGGCAAACTGGTACAGACGTGCCAGTGCTGCAAGTGTGGCAAATTTGGGGCTCACCTGTGGCGAAGTCAGTCATTCTGCATGTGAGGTACGGTGATCTTGTCTCCTTGAGCACACTGATTCATATTGAGAGCTGTCTCACAAACTCCTCTTGGAAGCAAACCAGGAGGCTCAAAGCCAGTCTGCTCTGTTATGGTATCCATTACTTGCACCTGTGTGGCAGGGAAAGTGATCCTTAAGACTAAGGTAAGTCTTGTGTGTAAAGGAAGACTTTGTAACTACTTACTACAGGCACTGAAGAACAGCGACTGAAATGAGAGTGTTCAGGTCAGGAGAGCAAAGTAAAATTAACTTGAGGTGAAGCTTGAATTATATTGTGACTTTAAAAAGAAAGTTTTCTTTGGTTTTTTACTTATTTTTCTGTGCCATGATATATTTATGGTTTATGAGGCTTTTGTTACATCATGGCAGGCAACCTGCTGCCATTCTACAGCCAGCATGGTCTCATACTGAGTAGTTCCTAATCAAGTTATTTATTGGTGACTGGTGTAGTTCTGGTTCCTAGCAGAGCATGTGCTCCACTGAATCTTTAGCACTTCTGAGCAGTACTGAACTTTTAAGATCTAATGAGTTTATAACATAAGTGGTTATGACTGTAGACCGTGTTGTTCTTTCTATATGTACTTGTGCAGGTACCAGAAAGCTAAACATATGGGAGCAGACTTTGTTTAACAGCTCATGCTGTTGTGTTTTAATTTGACACTTCTCAGTACATCCCATTTAGATATAGTAGACTATTGGGTCTCTTTAGTCCTAATATAATTTGATACAATTTCAAAGATTAATTAGGTTAAGAATCAGTGATGTGGCAGGCAACATTAGTGTGGTCTGCTTCAAAATGGAAACACAGGAGGAGAAAAGTTTAATGTGATTTTCATGTCTTCTAGTTTACACATAACAGTGTTCAATTGTATCTGTCATAATTTTGATTAAAAATAAGCTTGTTTTTCTAAGCCAGGAAAAAAAAAAACCTTTGAGCATAAAGACTTATTATCAAGGTGTATTCAAGAGAAGGTGAATTTGGGTAGGATAGTAAGTAAACACCCTCTAAGTTCTTACTCTGCCCTGTGCGGCAAGACTGTCAAAGAAGATGCAGGAACCTCCTAATGGGATTTTATAATGAAAATGCTAATAAAAGCTAGCAGAGGAGTACCTAGTGTTTTTCTTTGCATGACTGCATATGACCAAAAAAAGTAATTGCATAATCTTTTTTCCTTTGGCCACGTGCTAATAACTGGATGGTGAATCTTTGACTTGAAATTGCAAATGCATGTGCGTGCCTAGGTGCACTTCATCTTTCTGTTAAAATGAGATTATTTAAAATGTTACAATTAAGAAAACTCCTTATAAATATGCATCAAAACTTATGGAAAAAGATTCAGCCTTTGTCTGTTTCTGCAGTGTGTTGTCTGCAATGCAGGTGCAGTCTATGCCAGACAGATGCTTATTTGGTAGACTGTGGGGTCTCTGCATAGTCAGTGCCATGTTTGATGCTTATCTTGGTCCCTTGTTAATCAGACAATAAGAATACCAATATTATAAACCTCAAACAGCATTATGAGAGCTTAAGACTTGCAAAGTTAAGAATTTGAAAACTAGGAAATGCTGTACAACCTTAGCTAGATCTGTTTGTGGGCATCATCACGAGTAACTTTTGTTTTTTTCTCACCACACTTTGTGCACAGCATGGGTATTACGTGCTTCAACAACAGTAAAAGAAATTTTAAAAATCTTTGCAACACTTCCATGATAGAAATAAAAGCGCATTCTCCTGACATGGGGGGAAACTTCAGCACAGAGAGGGGTCTTCAGCAATGTTAAATGCCTGGGCTGAGTCCTGGGGTTGGGTATGTCAGCCCTTGGAACGATGTAGAGTGTGCTCACAGCAGAACTGTTGTCTTGAATGGCAGCGGGAGCGTTCAGCACCTCTATAAACTGGAGCATGCAGTTATCCACTCAGGCTCCCAGGAAAGTCGTGTACTAGTAGTGAGTGATTTAAGCAACTTGCCAAGCATTTCTAGCCGCTCTGTGGTGGGGCCCAAGCTGCAGATAGATTCTGCACTGCAGCATGTAAGTGCCTTAACAGTGAGAGAATCTTTCTCTCTTGCAGTCTCCTGCTTTTCTTACAATTTCTACAGCAAATGACTTTTTTTTTTTTTTATGTGATAGCTCTTCTCATGACTGTGATTGTCTTGACTAATCTTCAGTCTGTGAGGGGAGGGGAAAATATGATCTTGTAATTTAAAGAGCCTATTAGTTGGGTTTCTTTAAAAAACAAGCTATTCTGCCCTAAGGAATCACGGTAAATCTTGAATTTTTCATCACTGAGTGCTTTTCCAATTGTTAAAACTAGAGCCTGGATTCTGGAGCTTCTGGAATGATTGAAGAAATAAATTTTGTGCTACTATGTGGAGCAGCATTAGAGGCTTGATGTGCTTTGTGTTTCACTGGTATTTGCTCAGGTATTGTCAGTTGCCACTCTGGAGAACTTCCCATTGTTTTAGAGAGGTGACGTCGGAAGGAGGAGAAGCTTGTTGTCAGGTTTGACAGCTAAAATGGACTTATGACACTCCTAGTCCCATAAGTAATGTGGAAATATTAAGTACTCTTACATATGGGTAGGGATGTTAAGTGCTATATCCTTATCCTATATAGGATTATATAGGAATAATCCTATATTCCTGTTGAATATATGTTGTCTGTACATGTATAAAATAAATTTTAAAGATGGAAGTAATTCTTCTTTTAAAAGTGTCTGGGACTGATGAAGCTTTAGAGAATAAATCCTATGGGGAGTGGCTGAGGGAGCTGGGGGTGTTTAGCCTGGAGAAGAGGAAGCTCAAGGGAGACAATATCACTCTCTGCAACTCCCTGCCAGGAGGCTGCAGCCAGCTGGGAGTCAGCATCTTCTCCCTGGTAACAGGCGAAACAGGATGAGAGGAAATGGCCTCAAGCTGCACTTGGGGAGGTTCAGGTTGGACATTGGGAGGAATTTCTTCACTGGTGGTTAAACACTGGAATGGGCTGCCCAGGGAAGTGATGGAGTCACCATCCTTGAAAGTGTTGAAGAAACAACTGGACATGGTATTTAATGCTATGGTTTAATGGACATGGGGCTGTTTGGGCAAAGGTTGGACTCGATGCCCCTGAAGGCCTTTCCAACCTTAATGATTCTCTGTTTCTATGACTTTTACTGATCTAGGTTTGGATAAGGCTAAGTCCACTATACTCAGGGACCCCTTCTCTACTGCAGGCAGGTGACGTGCTCTGGAGCAAGTGATATTCCTGAAAGTCTAGACAAGAGCCACCTACACTGACATTTTCTTTCTCTTTCAAACAGGTTTGAGAATACATTTCAAGCAAACTCTGCTGTCTTTCCTTGGCATGTGGGTTAGTCTCACAATCTCACAAATGTTACAAAAATAGCTTAAGAAACCAGACAATGGAGCTTTACAAACTTCAGCATCAGAGAAATTTGCATTGATGATCAGTAATAAAAAATTTTGACAGAAGTAAGGTCAAAATCTGATGATGTTGTCAACTTCATAATTTGGTTATATTGCCAACTATGTTAACTCAGTAGATTTATTGAGTCCTGATTGTCCCCATCATAATTAAAATTTATTATGTAACTCAAATAGGATGGGGCAGTGAGAGGTTGACAAAACAGTTGTGGTGTAATTCTTGTTTTTACCACTTTCAGTGAATTTGCATTAGCCAATATTTCTGCATATAACTTGGTGGTGACTTGTTGCAGTGTAAAAGATTTGGAAAAACCATGCTATTGAAGGAGCCCCATGGACATCGCTTATGTGTTATCTGTAGTTCTGAGAAGCTTTTTGCCTTTTTTTTCTTAACTGTAAGTTAGAATATTGATCAAGTTTCTGTATCACAGTTTTTTAAGAAAGGATCTGACTTTTTTTTCTTCATTTTAAGTTGGACATTTAAATCTTGAGCAAGGATAGGAGAACTTCCTTCTTGTTCAGAGGGGGAGATTTATACTAACCTGATTTGGCGAATGTTTAAAAAAAAGGAAGCGCACGCTGGCGTTAAACCCCAGACGACACAACACAGATGGGCTGCAGGGAGCCTGTGGCTGACGGGAGCGTGGGGGGTTTGCAATCTCTACGTGCAGCACCACGGCTGCTTCCTGCCTCACGCAGTTGATCAGAGACCTGTTTTGCCATGTGGTTGTGATGACTATGGGAATTGTCACGGGCAGTTAGGAACCAGCATCATGTTTTCTGCTGAGCATGGGGGCTTGGCAGGTTTGCTTTTGAATGCTTCTGCCATATAAATGCCTTTGTAATATCAACATGATGGTGTGCCTCGTGTTTTTATGGAGCTGGATATCACAGTTTGTGTGGACCTGAATCAAAGTTTTGAATGTTTCTGATTATGTATTTTTTTTACTATATATGTATATGTTCTTGAATCTGTTCCTGTCATTTATTGTTGCTACTGTTGTATGGTGTCTTCCATCTTATGAGAACCCTCAAATTCCCTTCACATCAATGAATTGTTGCAAAAAACTGATTTATTTTCAAATTTATTATAAGGTTGAAGTAGCAGGCTCTGGGCCACAGAAGTACTTTGTTGTTTAAAAGGATCATTTCAGCTTGCATTTGCAAATGGGCTAGTTTATTTCAGCATTACTGTTTTTTCAGAATTGTCAGAATCTCTCTAAAATGCTTGTTACTAGAATTTGTATTTCATGTTTTTCCATAAAGCCATAGGCAGAACTTAATTCACTTATCAGAGTCCTGCCAAATGCTTCTCAGAATTACTAGTGAAGATTAAAAACTTACTTGAGATTGCTTTGGATCTTTCAGATTGCCAGGAGTGTGAGCTGTGGCTTCTGTGGGCTGACTGCAAGCAGCCCTGCCTGGTCCCTGTCGCTTCTGAGCATCCTCTACACCTGCCTCTTTGTTGTCCCCTCAGGCAGCTGTAATGCCTTAGTCTTTGGTCTTTCCTTCAGCAGCTGTATTTCTGGGCTCTTCTAATTCCTTGACCCCTGTGTTGGCTTGCTGAACTTAGTATTTGACCTAGCTGTGTATTTGACCCACGCCCCCCTTCCTGATTGCAGCCTAGTGCAACAATTTGCAAGAGTGGCCAGCAACTCACTGGGTTTCTTGGAATACCCCAGTAAAATATGAATTGCCTTATGGATGGTGCCCCATTTTTAATAAAAATTCTTTTGGGCCCCTTTTCCAGTCAGTGAAGCCTGAAATAAAAGTGTAGTTTCAAAAAATTCATATACCCTTTTTTCTTTTTTATTCAATAGAAAAAAAGAAGAATGCCCTTAAAAAATAAAGCTCACATGTCAAACTTGTGTATAATTTAGAATGCAAAAACATTTGTTCTTCCTTTTTAAAAGGTATTTTAATGGGAAACCACAGTTGGGAAAAAGGAGTATAAGACTAAGCACTTGACTATTCCTTGCAGTTACACACTGAGACTGATGAATATGGATATTTTTTTTAAGAAATGTATATTGGTAATGATTACTTTGAGATTCATTCTCTTGCATTTGATGAATTGCTTTAGTAGCTGCAATTATTAGATCTCTAAAAAGAAGGTGAAGGACGGAATAAGAATTGAACATATATCTGCATGTATCTGTTCAATTAAAAGTCTTTTAGAGAAAAAGCTCTTGTAATTAGAGGATCATCCTTGTGCTCTGTTTTTTTATGGCTTTGGTGTAACAAGTTTCTCACCTACTAAGGGATGCTCTAGATGTCACAGTAATATTATGCATACTTAAAAGCCCTTTTGGCTTGTGAGATATATGATTCAGTTAATATGTCTGCATCAGATTTAACTCTAACCCTTCAAAGAAGAACTTTTACAACATAATTGCATTGACCGAGAAATCTGGTATCAGGAAATAGATTTTTTTTTTTTTTTTTTCTCAAATGAGTTTTGCCTTAATTGGTAAAGGAATTCTCTAAATAGCCTGAAGTGTTTGCACTGAACTTTAAGGGCTAGATTTTGATACATTTGATTAATGCTTTGTCTTAGTGTATGTAGAGATTTCTTGGGTTGTGAATTTCTGTCTTCAGAAGCATAAGAGTTTATTTTAGTTAGAAAAAGAGTGAAGTAAGTTTAAAGACTATACAAGACTGTACTGCAATACAAGACAGAATGATCTGTTATTAGAAAGGAAAAAAAAGGTGAGTCAGGGTTTCATGGGGCTTCCCTGCTAGGAAATTAAATATTGATGGTTTTGAGGTAGCAATGCTCAGCTCTTAGAGAAAATACCTATCTGCTGGAAATGTCTTTTAATATTTTACAAGATATTATACAAAATATGGCCAATTTTAGAGTTCACTGATATGCAACAATGCAAAATTTTATGCTTAGCTGACTCTTTAATTAGCTCTCATTCTGTCTCACATGATTTATAGCTTCATGACTCCTATGTAAAAATGATATATGACTTAATGTAGCAGAAAGCCACAATGGGTTCACACCTCTAGTTGTTTAATGGTTTCCTGGAGGTAGGGGAATGGTTGTGTTGCAGAAGAAGCCATGAGCATCTCCTCATTTATTATGGCAAGGACGTAAAAGTCCATGTTGCTGTGACTTACAGTTGTTTGCCTCCTTGTCACATATACAATTCATTCGAGTGAGGAAGGGAGGGAATGTGGCTCTTCCATAAAGCATAAAAATTGCAAGTAAGGTAAGAAATGCAGATGTAATCTTCCTTGCTCGGACTTAGTTTAGTGCAGCTGTTTGACGTATTTGGAACCTAACTTTTTCTTGATCCTCGAGAAATAGTGTTTCAGTGCAATTTAATTTCAGTAATGGGCTGTAAAACCGTTTTTGGCCAACTGTTTTTCTTAACTAAGTAGTTTTGGGGAGGTTTTTTCCAAATGGCTACTTTGACCATACAAGTAACTTTCTTGAAGAAAGAGATTATTTTTGCTGTATTACTCTTACAGCTGAAGTTTCTCTAGTAATGCCTCTGTTAGTTTCACGTATTTGTCTTTACAGCATCTTTGATATAGGGGTTCTGATTTTCTTAGTTACAATACTGTAAATTCAAATTAGTTAATTCTGGATTCTTAATAGCTTAAGTAGTTTAGGCATGTCTTCGGTAATGGAAAGGGGAGAAGAATCAGGGATATCAGAGAATGAACTGCCTTCAGTATTGTTTGGATCTCCAGAAACAAGCTGGTTTCTATTTGGGACAGCAGCTTTCAAAATTTACTGTGGAGAACCCTCAGAAATACAGGAGTGGAATGAGGCCCTTTTTATTTTACCATGCAGCTGCATTGTAGATGTTAAAGAATTACCACCCTCTGCCAAGAGTACAGTAACATTACAGGTATGTTTCTGGCACCTGTGTCTGACATAAACACATCTATTTCTGAATCTGTTGTGATCTACGTCCATTTCCTAAGTATTTCAGGAATTGACCATTCCTTATTTAGCTTGTGGTCCTATCTCTATGGACCCACAGAGGCTAGAACCTTTCCTGGCTTGCATCTGAGCTTTGGGGTTTGCCCTTAGAGTTTTGTAGGTACCTCTCCCTTCCCTCCTTCTCTCCCTCTTTCTCTCTTTCATTTTTTCTTTTTTTTCCCCCCTCTTATGAAATTTGGACTTAATGTTATTAATCTGCAAGAACCGTGTGGTACCTTTTCAATTTATACACGAACTACTGAGTTTGTAAGTGAAGACTGTTACCTACTGCCATGATGGGAGATATGGTTTCGGACATAAATTCTGGGGTTTGTAGAGAGTAATGTTTTGCTTTTGCCAAGTGTTTATTGATTAATTAAGGATTTGTAGAATTTAAAAGTTTTTTCTTCAGATATCTGGTTCTTTCTCAAATTCATAAAATTTCTTTCAATGGTTCTGGACCACACAGTCTCTTCTGGAACCAGCAGTCTTTGGGACAGCTGAACCAGGAATTTTTAGGTATCTGGGGAAAAAATAACAACACTCCCCCTCTTTCCAGTCTCCTCTAAGCACTGGCAGTGGCTCTAATTGTGCAAGTGGGCTGTGCAAGTCATTGTAGCATTTGGCTTTTGGACTCTCATATAGTCCTTTTAAATTTTGGTAGATGAGAAAATGTGCTTTGCTGTTTTACAATTGCAGTTTGTGCTTACTTCATGTTTGCAGTTAAACACAAATACAGTACTCAAGGAAATATGCAGCCTTATGAGGTTGTAGTAGAGTTTGAGAAATTAGTGAAAAGATTACTGTTCTTGGAAAGGTTGATCAGTCCTCTGTATTTGGTAGTGTGTTAGGTTGTAATTTCAGAAGTGAATTATAGAAACTTTCCCAGCACTTGTGAAATTGCTGCAACTTCTGGGAAATCTCAAGCTGTGGTTTCTGCTGGACCTTTCAAGGCGGCTGTTTTGTAATGTGTAATGGGGATCTTGCTCAAAGTACAAGGAACATCAGAAGGGCCTTTTTCCGAGTAGAGTAAGGACTATAAATGGCATTCACTGAATAATCCTGGAAGTACTTGCTGCCAGAATGGAAAATTTCATAGTGCAATGCCCTGCATGCCCTATGCTCTATGTTCGCACTCCTTTCAAATCTGGCTGGAGGCTTTTAAAAGGATTTTGTGTCAGCATGTGACTCTTGTTGTAAACCAGAATTTTGGTGGTGGTGGTTCTCGATTCTCTCTCTCTCCCTATATGTGTGTGTGTGTGTGTGTGTGTGTGTTTGTGTGTGTGTGTGAGCTCACTCATCACCATGAGGTAGGCTGAGGTCACCTACTGAGAGCAGCCCTGCCTGTGAATGAGGGCACACTAAGAAAGTGAACTTTGGCCTAGTTAATGACCTAAACTAGAAAGAGTTTTACTTGATATGAAATATAAGCACGTGTGTTGAGGTATTTTAACATGTTCATATTCATGTAAGTTAATAGCTACAGATGCTATTAAGATCACCCAGCATATCTTAATTTTTCTTTGGGAATGTTTTATCCAATTCTGAGTCATCCTGGCTTAACTTTGAATATGGCCAGTTCTGTTATACAAAGTGGTATGTATTGTAGGCATTTTTGTAGGTAAGAAATATGTGTGTTGGTAAATGTATGAATATAAAATGGTGATGCTGATAATACCTTCATTTAAAGGTGTTTGCATACTTGCTGTCACCATGAGGTTATTACTGAACTATTCAACTGTTTTAATTCCCAACTCTGGCATTTTTTTGGAGGTACAGATCCATTGATGTACTTGGCTCCAGTCCTGCATGTGTGGGTCCCTCCTTTTCTAGGGACATTGTTGCACGCTCACTGATCCACCTGTGCAGAAGCATTTGTGAGATCAGAGCCTAAGCATATTACTGCTACATGTAATTAGATGCTAGACTCGCACTGGAGGGCAACTGCTTCCAAGTGTCACCCAAGATTAACTGAAGAGCAGGAATGGTTGAGGACTCTTCAACTACTGAATACTCGGGGAACTGTTCTGAGGAGGCAGACTTTTAAAATTGATACCCGGGGACTGTGAGCCATTACTGAATGTGTAACTCCTTACTGAAAAATGAGTTTTTAAATGTTCCTCTTTGCTTAGTCTTCTTTTAAAAAATAATTTTCTTTTTCCTGTGAAATAGTTTGATCAAAGAGTAGTTTCTCTGTATTAGTGTATTGATTGTTTTGCTGCTGATTTTGCTGAGTGGTGGTGTCTGCTAATAAATCTTTCCTCTTTGTTTGTGTAAGAAATTTGAAGTGAGTATCTAAAAGGCTGGGTTAGTATGATCAAATCAAGTATTTCCCAACTTGAATGAAATATTGTATTAAAATGGCAAATAATGGATGCCATAGTGGCACTGTTTAGGCTTGCTGTGTTTTAGGAACCTTGGGATTAGTGTTTATCTGTCCCATAAAGGACACAAATCATTTAGATTAGAAGTAATCTGATTGTATTGAAGTACAAATTATAGCACAAAGGCCATTCAAGTGGGTTAAGTGACCAGGGTTGGTAAACACCATATGACTGCTGATTGGTCGATGAAAGAGTATTAACTGAAAGATAATGATGGATTTTAATCCAAATCTCTAAAGCGCAACAGCTGTAGTTCCCAAATGAGTTCACTCACTGACAGTTTTAGGACACTGATTTATTTGTTCCTATTTCTCTTGCAAAACAATTACTTTGAAATATAACTTATTTTTCCTGTATAGAATATAGCTATTCCACACAGCTTTCTTTGATTAGATTTCTGTTCTACTTTTACTGAGTTCATTACAATTTTTCTGCATTTTACATTGGAGAAATTTCAGGGTTTTTATTTCAGTGTTCTGCAATATGCTGAAGTAAATTGTTTGGGTGACTTAGTTTAGGACATTCAGCTGCAGTTCTTTGTTTTCATGTCTTTTGTGAACATAGTATGAAATCTAGTTAAGTATTTAAAAAAAAAAAAAAAAGGCAAACTGGTATTCCATATGAACTTGTTTCCAGAATGCTTATTGAAGTTAATGCCTAATGCTTATCACTGATAATAAATTATCTGAATTTGTGTAGTGTTTTTTATTTCAGATTGCGTATATGTGGTTTAAAAATAGAAAGTGCATTGCATAAAAATGACATAATGTTATCCTAAGAGTGAGAAGTGGCAGCTGTTTAGGACTACAATGTAACATTATTTTGGATGTGAAATGAAAAATGTAGGCAGACGGTATTCATTAATGATTTCAGAGTTGGGGCAATACTACCTTTTTTTAGGTTGTTGCAATAGGAGCTTTGGTGGGAAAGTTTCACATTCTCTCAAGTTTTCCCCCCAAATTTGTGCTTGCCCCGAAGTCAGTATGTTCATTAGAAGAATCAGATGATTGTCTTCAAAAAGAAAGTAATTTAACTTTGTGGTTTCCTGGTCCATCTGTCTACTTGGTTTTGGAAGGTCAACAAGAGACCAGATGAAGAGGTACTTAATTATTGTTTACAGTCTAAATGGTCAGACACATGAAAAATAGTTCAAAGTCTTTCAGAATGATACTGTTTCATCTTGTCTGTCTTTGTATCTAGGAAAATGTGTGTGATAAAACCATTCCTCTATTGTTATTCAGGATTTATTCAGATAATCTTGATAAGATATGCCCTCGTGCCAGGAGCAGGCATTAGATCAGCCTGTGTACTGTCCCTACAGATTATTTTGAGAGCAGAAATGCAGTCATTAGTACCTAGATCATGTTTTTTTCCTTTTGATGTAGACATGCCTAATGCTATAAATAGTGTAAGTAGGTATGGAACTTTTCCTTTGGATTAGCATAATTCAAAATGCAGTTAGGAAAACTGCCTAAAAGAAGTTATTGGTAAAGACCTTTGCAAAATTGGGAGGATATTGGTCACTTCATGCTGAAAGGAGACCTCAAATGCAATTATGTTGCAGCAGCCTGAAATGCTGTTAGAAAATCATGACAAAAAATTTGTGACCTAGCTGTACTTGGTTTTGGAGCCTATGAAGTCTCTTAATTTGTTTTCTTATAAATGTAATAGATGCTGCTTAGGTATTATAACACAGTAATTTTCTCCCTGAAAAGCTGCGTAAAACAAACTTCCAATAAATGGTAACTATACTGCAGGTGCTATCTTGAGAGTTAAAGCTATTTGGGTGTTGGCTTGTGCATTTGGATAACTACTGCTAGTTCTTGGGAAGGACAAAGCAAGAAAAAGAACCTGCAAGAAAAAAAAACAAACAAGAAAATCTGACAAGGTGCCCATAATATGTTTTATATATTTCTTGTGTGTATGCTTGGCCCAGCAGTAGCAATGGAATATAATGTCTTGTCATTCTTGCACAAGCAATTGTGCAAGGACTTTGGTCTGCCCAGAGTTA
Organism: Oreocharis arfaki; assembly: GCA_013398015.1. Taxonomy (NCBI): domain Eukaryota; kingdom Metazoa; phylum Chordata; class Aves; order Passeriformes; family Paramythiidae; genus Oreocharis; species Oreocharis arfaki. The sequence continues at coordinate 153,986 of VZRR01014002.1, read as the reverse complement.
GGACAGGAGATGGGATAGAGGAGCCTGCTAAGTGTTGTTTCTCAGGCTGACAGACTAAACATGTCTTACAGCTTTTGATATTTTGAATGTGGTTAGTCGTTAGATGATTATCTGTGTGAATTTTTTGGTCATTGGAGTTTATGAAGCTGGGCAAATCCAAAGGTGGCCATGAGGTGGCGTGAGGTTCCTCCTCTTCTTAGTGCCTTTGGGAAATTTTTCAGTGTGAGGAATGTTGGGCTTAGCCACAAGTATGCAACGAGTCAAAAAAAACCTCAATAAAATGCAAATGGTGACTGTGCCCTGAATTTCTCCTGGGAATCTGTCATGATCGAATGTGACTCTTGAAAATCTTTAGAGAACAAGATCAAGGTTGATCAATACCAGTATGTGGTTGTACTGTGGCTGAAGGTTCTGCTGTAGCATCTGTGGTTGCACAGAGTTAGAGTGACAGCCCTCTCTATTAAGATACTTCTTTCTCCCTGTTATGTATTTTATCGTTGTGTTTTGGTTTTTTGCTTATTTTTTAGGAGAGATTATTAATATCTCAAAGGAGGAGACTGGGCATTAGGGTACATCCCCATTTCCTGAAGAATATTTGTTGATCATGTCCAGCACAGCTACAGCTGCCACCTGAGCTCTGCCCCATTCCAAAACATGAGCAGGACTGAGGAAACTGGCACTATATCAGCCTGGTTCATGAAGGGTCTCTGAATTGAAAGACCTCATTATAGGTTAAAAGTGTTTGAAAAACAAAGCTGCTATCTCACTTCTCAAATTGATTCCTGCCCTAAATTTGGGGACAAGTCTTTGAATGTCAAACACAAACGAAAAAACCCTTTGAAAGTTGCTTCTGTAAAATTTTGAGTTCTTAAGTTTTCAGTTTTTTCTGTTTGTGATGCTTGTCTGACATTGCTGAAACAGATGCTTATGGTGGTATTTAATGACTATGCAATTTCTGAAAATAACATTTTGACAAAATTGCTTATTTTGTAGAGAAAACTGGCCACAAACCAGGATTTTACAAGGGGGAGTAGAAAATGTAATTGGGAAATCTGTAGCTGTATACATTTGGAAATTTCTTCTGGAAACTAAGTCCTTAATATCTATTCCTTTGTAAGGATATTTTGTGATATCTCTGAACTCTAGTTGCTCTCCTGTGTGGTCTGCTATGGCAGATGAGTCTGTTTCTGCTGACAGTTTAACTGGGCTTTCTTCATTGATTTTTTTAACCAAGAACTGATAAATATTAAAAAAAAATGATGTGGCATTTAATTGACTGTTTGGCCTAATGACTGAATTGGCCATTTAGCATAAGCTGAATTAATCACAATAGCTGAGAACTCTCAATTGCCATACCTAATGAAGCACAATTAAATAAAAAAAAATTGATTTGTGGATTGGTTAGAAGTATTTTGTTAAACCAACTAGTGATTCCTTGCCTTCCTGCCTTTCAGGGATAAGGGAGCATTAATGCTGCAATTGCAAAACTGATGAGTGTCCATCTGGAGTTCAGAAAACTGATTTGATTACTGCTCATGACAAGTTCAGACTGAGATGGGTGCAGAGAAGGCTTCTGGCCAGGGAAAAGGAGATCCTCTTGAGTCATGGGGAGACTTCCTTAGTTTTGGAAAATAAGGGAATTATATAATCATAGAGTGTTTTGGGTTGGAAGGGACCTTTAAAGGTCATGTAGTTCCAACTCCCTGCTGTTGGAAGACACACCTTCCCTCAGGTCAGGTTTCTCAGAGCCCCATCCATCCTGATCTCGAACACTTCCAGGGATGGAGCACCCACAGCTTCTATGAGCAACCTGTTCCAGTGCCTCACCACTCTCGTAGTGAAGTAGTTTAAGATTATACCTGATCTAAACTACCCTCTTTCAGTGTATAGTCATTACCACATGCCCTTGTGAAAACAGGGAGGTTGTGGGAACACGGGGGAAGACAAAACACTTGCCTTCTGATGGATGTATGGACTGTACACAGCAGGGAAAGAGAAATTAAACCATCAGCCAGGGTTGACCCAGAATCAGTGCCTGGATTGTATGACCAAATACACACCTGACTGTTCAGGGTTTGTCCTGGCAGAAGTACATGAGGACTAGAATTTAGGTTTGGTTTTGGTTTTTTAAGTCTTACGTTTCTTGCAGTGATAAAGCATAGCAGCAGTCCAGACCCTGATCAAGTGCACAGCTGAGAGAACATAAATGCTCCTGCCTAAACACTGTCAGCTCTGAACATTCAAAAATCATCTCAGATGTAGAAGAAAATTGAAACTGGTTTCTCTTTAATTCCCTTCCAATTTTTGAACCTTTAGGGTTCATGTTTTCAGTCAGCTCTGCTAGGATTAGAAGGATATTTAAAAAGCTAGAGTTCCTGGGGATTTTTATGACTGCGTGACCCAGGCTTAAGAAAAATGCCTAATACTGCAAGATACAATTCTGAGAGCTAGCCGCCCTGAATTTCTGAGTGGAGTGTCATAAGCAAAGGCGACATCAGATTGATAAATTAGATTTTACTAAGTGAACCTTTCCAAATGTTTCATGTTTCAAAATCTCATGCTTGTGATATCAACACAGGAGGCATATTCAACCTGCTGGGTCTTTTAAGGCAGTAAGTGCGTTTAAAACTGCCTTTAATAGAAATTGCGTTCAGTTATCAGCTATTCAGCAAAGGACAACTTGAGCACAGATCAACTAGGTAAGCCAGTGTGAGAAAGCAAGATCTTCATTAATTGGAGGATTTAATAGAAGAATTGGTTATCACAAGGATGTTTTGTGTTACGAAGTCAACTGTTTGCACATGGAAAAAAGAATGGGTTTTTAAAAATTTCTCTATTAATGAAATGTTGAGGAAATTAAAAACTACCAAATGTCTCCGAGGAATGTGACAGCTCAGGCAAGGGAGAGAGCTGCTAAAATAAGGTGTAAAAGCCAGCTTTACTGCAATCTTAAAGTTGCCAAGGGCTTTGAAAACTGAATGACTGGAGAGAAATATCTCATGAGAGTAAAATGGGCTTCTGAAAGATAACTTCAGCTGAAAATGCTTAAGTAAAAGCTTCTCGTTGTGCACCTCAGCATTTTCTAGTGCAAAAAATATATATTCTGCTCACGCTTTCATCTTCCTGGGGGTTATATTTATTCAGAGGAGATTAATGGCCAATTTTCTGTGTGACTGCTGTCATCAGAAGTTTATCCCTTTGCTAAATGACTTTTTTTACTTTTTAGGGGAGCAGTATGCATGAAATTTTGTGAAGACTTCAAATACATGGTTGTAAAATGACAGGTGGAACGATGTTTATATCCCTGCGCAGATGCCAGCCTTGTACTCCATGCAGGATGGCAGTACAAGACTGATTGTGACTTGTGTAATTTTGTGTCAGATCTTTTTGTCTTAAATAACTGCTATTGAATTTTAAATGCGTTTATGATTACCTGGCCATTTAATAAAGCCACATGTTCTACAGAGAGCTGCACTAGGATGCACGGATTAGTGAACTCTGCAGTAGAGGAAGCAGTCTGGGATGATTTAAAGCAACTGACAGTGGTACAAACACTCGTTTAAAGAAGGGTAAGGAAACATGCTTGAGGAGCACAGAAAATCTACCTTGTTGCCCCTTATTGCCTCTGGCTGCATCTGTGGGGGAAGAGGAATGACAAATCCTTTTCTTTTCCTGTAGTTTCCCAGAGTTTGCTTTTTTTTTTTTTCAGATAATCGCTGCTTGTTCTTAGGAGCTAAGCTGTCATTTGCAGTTGACTGGTGTACTCTGTTCCTCTGCCCTTCATGGTCTGAATGCTGGAGGAGGTGAGGTATTTGTGCTGGGCTGGAGGCATCTTCCTTGAGCATTTGCTGCCGGGCCTCCTGAAGGATCCCTGCTGATGCAGCCATGTGGGCTGTGGTGCCAGGGACTCTGACAGTGTAGGGCCCCTGCAGAGACCTTTGCAACCCCTCTCTCTCATTACTGTGCAGTACAGACCTTCATGATCTCTCTCCTTTGTGTCCTGTGCTTCTGATGTTAATTATTTAAAGGCAATTTATCCATATTTTGAAATTATACTTCTTAAGGGTTGAGCTTAAGCAATGCTTTTTTTTCATTCATGAAGACAGCAATGTAACCTTTATACTTGTGCAAGGGTTAATTCCCTGCCCCAGTGAAAGGTTTTTATGTACCTGGTGATTTAAAAAGATTTGGAAAAATGCTTCTGTGGATGCATTTTTCTATTTTCTCTGCTTGCTTTAGGTATTTTTCAGTGTACAAAAAGAAATTTAATTAGATAATTTAAAAAGAATGCATAGAATTATTTAATGTAGTTTGAATGCCTAATAGGTGGTATTGGGGAAATGGCTGTATTTTTGATTAACCATCTATAAATGGATATTGACAGATGAAGTGAGTTTATGCTGGTTGTGGAGCAGGCAGAAGATATCATACTAGTTCTCATTTTTAATTGTCTTTTCTTTCTTCTGTGTATATACCATATGACAGCACATGAGCAGGAGGATAAGAAGGCTCTACAGAGAGGGTAGAAAAAAAATTGGAACCGGGCAAGAACTGATGGAGACCAGCTATCAAAATGATAGCAGTAGATAGACTGCAAGAAAAGGAGGTAGAAAAAACATCCTGTTGGCAAGGAAGAAAATTCCTAAATTTTTTTTTTCAGGCCAAGGAAAACTATAAGTTCTGCAGAATTGCTTCTTGGTCTCAGGTTCCCTCTGAACTTGTGGGCCATATGTGCCTTTTGCCTCTGATCACAGTGAGAATCCTTAGCTGTTCCCAGGTCGGTAGGTGGACTCAGCAGAACGCTGTAACTGGTTCTTGATTTACTGTGTGCCTTCTACAGTGCAATTTACTCTTATTTTATTGGGCAGTTAGAGAGCTGTTAGTTAGCCTCCTGATTTGTCTGATCTAAAATAAACTAATGTAGTAGGTCTCAACAAATCATCTAAACTTGACAGCAGATGGCACATGCTTTTTATTTAGCCCTGCATATACTATCTTGGTGGGTGGTAACTGCCTTAGGACAAAATCAGCATCCCACCAGTCACCATCTGGGACGGCAGATGATATGTGGGACTGTCATGAATAAGCATTCTGATGTTTGTAAATGTCTGAAGGAAGACACCGCTTGTTAACGTGGCAGTTGGTATGCAGTCGCCACCATGAGAAGCTCACTTTATGCAGTAATCAGCAAAAGATGAATTGTGTGCTCTGGGTTCATCTCTGGAACATGGGTGGGTGTAAGTTGATTCTTCCATAATTTGTTCATTTTGATGGCAAACTTGAATGGCTCTTATCTTGACAGACCTTCAGTCTTTGTCACTGCTTCTGTGCTAAAAATTTTATTCCCTTAGGTACTGTGTCAGCAGTGATATTTAGATGTCTCATATTGCATCATACCTGATGCTGATAATGAGCACAAATGCATGCTGTGAAATGTGCCCTTGCTTTGACAGTGTATTCTGAGTTGATGTGGAAATGGAGGGGACAATTTGGAGAAAAAAGTATGAAATTGCTTGCAAGAAACACCTCATAGTTTTGTTCCAAATGTAGGAAAAGAAATGCACATCTTCTGGCCGTCCTCTACTCCCATTTTCCCCTTTTCCCCAGGGAAGATGCAAAGACAGAAGTCTGAACCATGAGGATATCCGCAGGCCACTTCCTTTGTCTTCTCTGTTCCTGGCTCTATGCACTAAGCCTCTTTCCTGAACTTAAGTGTTTTGAGAAATGTTATTTAGATCTGTCTTTTTGGAAGGGTTCCTTGTCATTCATGGGACAGGTTCCTTATGTAGAGGATTTTAGACAGTAAAGCTGGCCTTGTAGGAAACTCTGAGTTGTATCAAGTACAAATATCATAAAGTAATAAATCTGTGCATCTATCATGCAATTTGATTTCTAATGCACTGACAACATCCACTTTAGTTTGTGTAATTACTGTTTTACTTACACTTAGCTGTCTGTGAACCAGCTGAAATAGGTTCCATAGAATCACAGAATGGTTTGGGTTGGAAGGGACATTAAAGACCAACCAGTTCCAACCCCCTGCCATGGACAGGGGCACTTTCCATGAGGCCAGGTTGCTCAGGGCCTCATCCAACCTGATCTTGAACACTCCCAGGGATGGGGCATCCACAGCTTCTCTGGGCAATCTATTGTGTCTATTACCCTCATAATGAAGAATTTCTTTCTATTATGTAATCCAGACCTATCCTCTTTCAGTTTGAAGTCATTGCCTCTTGTCCTGTCACTCCATACCGTTGTCAAAAGTCCCTCTCCAGCTCTCTCATAGCCTTCTCAGGTGCTGGAAGGTGCTCTAAGGTCTTCTTGGAGCATTCTCTTCTCCAGGCTGAACAACCCCAACTCTCTCCCTCTCATCATAGGAGAGGTGCTTCAGTCTTCTGATCATCTTTGTGACCCTCCTCTGGACTTTCTCCAGCAGGTCCATGCCCTTCTTACCTTGGGGTCTACAGACCTCTATGAGACAACAGTTTAATGAAGTGACATCTACTCTAGTGATTCAAATAGCTGACTTGACTATTCTTTTTTTCAGTGCCTCCAGAATACTTGATGTAGAATATGTATGAGAGTGCAGGGCTTAAGAAGTTTCTGCAGTTTAGTAGTGCTGGAATTGCCAGTGGACCTTTTTTTGTGAGGGTTTTATCATAGAGCAATATACTACTTGAGTATCTTCACATGGTTTTGACTATTAAGTATGATATGCAGATAGCATACTGATTTTATACAAATTAATAACAAAAGAGAAGAAATGCAAACAATCTGCCACGTGAATTCTTAATTCAGGTACTACTGTTCAGCTTAAAATTAAAATGTAAAAGTTAGTTAGGTCCAAAAGTTTATAAAACTCAGATTAAAGCAATAATTTGGTTGCACTGGCTGGAAAGCACAGAAATGAGGAGTGTCTGCCGGATTTGTATGAGCAAACGCACTCATTCTCATGGCTCTTAGTTGAGGGGAGAGCAGAGTGGATTATTTACAGCATGGAAGCACGTGCATTTCTGAATCAGGGTGTGAAATGTCAGCAAAACTAGCAAAAGGCTGGCTCTTTTGGTTTTTATGAATGGAAGTGTGTATTTTAATGTGGAATAAGACAGGTATTCAGAATGGATTTTGCAAGCAATAGTCACTTGAAGCCTGAGGTTACTTGCAGCTCGAGTTTAGGAGAGGTCTGTGCACAGGAAGGAGGAATTAGGGAGTGGCTGTATCTTCGACTTCACCAGACATGTCTCCGAGTTCAGTATCAGCACAAAATATGCTTGGTTGTGGTTCCTTTAAATGGAGAAAAGGGCAAGTGAAGGGTTAAATTCAGGTCAGTGCTAACTTTAACCTGGCCTTCCTGCAGGTGGCTTTAAACCAGGTGATCCACTGCATGGTCTGTCACTACCAGTTGGATAATATTCTTATAACTTGATCATAAATCTTAAGTAATTAATAAGACGAAGCAGGTGTGATGTCCCTTTATATTATAAGGCAACATTGGTTTCCATATTCTCAAAAGAGAATCAGTTGTTTACATAGACAATGACAGCATCTTATGAATGATGCCTAATCTGGGACCATCTTTTTAGGAGCACTTTAGGATTGACATTCACTGCCACTGATCATGCTTGCAGTTTTCTGTTCTTTGTATTCTTAGTGCTTCCAATCAAGCTGATAGATCTCAATCTCACACTGTTTCTGAATGTGGCATGTTCTTTGTTCATGCCCTGCTATTATTTTCACACAATCCTCAAAGTTCTTGTGTCCAAGAGTGCTTTCACAGCATTACCAGGCTTTATCCTGAATTAATGGTTTCCAGTAAAACTTACATTCATCTCCTAGCATTGTCAGACTTTTACAAGACTGCCGTGTACTAGGCCTGACTTTCTGTTGTGGCTTCCTTTTATGCTGAGATGAATTCTTGATATTTTTAAGAAGGCAGGAAACTATTTTTGCTTCCTGAGACTGAAGGTTGATTTACTCTTCAAGTGTGATTATGCTCAAGCAAGATAAAGTAACAGCCAGGTACAAATACCCTGTAGGGACCTCAGATTATGTCAGTAGGTTTTGATCTTTATTAGTGCAAGTTTATGCCATGAACAACTTTTTTTATAAATAAAATAGATACTTCACTAGAAGTACCTTACATCTTGAATCAGTTGTCCAATTAGTTAAAACTCATTTGTTTTGCAGTTGGCTTTAAGTTATCTTAAGCATCTTAAATGTATAAAAATAATTTGCTCTTTAAAAAAATTTTATTTTCTGTGGTCCTTTTATTGTTGAACACGGGTTCAAACTATATCCTCTACAGGATTTTCCCTTTATAGGTTTGTGTTCAGCTCTTCGAAGATAAAAATCTGATGGAGATACAGTTAATTAATATTACATTATTCAGTGTTTTTCTTGGGAGGAATACCAGGATTCATTTCATTTAAATAATACTTGGATCCAGTATTTTGAAATTTACAAGTAAAAATCCTAATCTAGCGACTTTGTAGAATTCTAGAGATTTAGGAAATAGTCTTAGAAAATTATCTTAGAGGTGGTATTATTCAATTTATTTGTTAAATTCATAATTGATAAGACAATTCCCTGGTCTCAAGAAAGCAGATTGTGAAAATGGGCAAAATTGACAATATACAAAAGAAAACTCACTTTGCTAATTTCTACCTAGAAAATTTTAGCTTTTTTAAATTTTGAGGATTTGCTGTTAAAATAGCTTGTAGTTTTCATGTTCAACCTACTAAAAGTATCCTACTTTTTAAACTTTTTCCTTTTTCCTTTTTCCTTTTTCCTTTCCTTCGCATGTTTGTTTTAATCCTGCCCATATCCTAGAAAGAACTAATATAAGTCTCTCTATTTTTGTGGTTTGGTTTTTCTCTTCTTCCTGGGTGTTGCTTTAGAAATAAGGCATACTTGGGATTTAGGTCTTTAATAGAAAACTAGAGTTCCTGGATGAAATAGAATGTAAATATGATCAGATACAGACAATCAGTGATGGTTGGTATGAAATGGTCTCCTTTTTTTTTAATGAGGACCCTAAAACAGTCTGGACCACAAGGTACCTGATTGAATATGTTGCTGATCTCATATCAGGGACAGAAGGGTGGATGTTGGGATTGTTATACAGATTTGTTCAACAGACTTTTTATAGAGAAAGCTAAGGGAGCTGAGTAGCCATTTCCTGGAAGGTCTATTCTCTCTGATCGGTTTCTGCACATGGTAGGGGAGGACAAATTTCTAAAATAACATCTAAACCATGTGTTGGACAATTTGGACATGTAAATATTCTTCTGTAATTAGCTAAGATTGCTTAGAATGCAAGTTAACTGAAGGTAAGTAGTGGCTTAATGACAGACTGCTGAGTAGATGGCACTAACTTGTCAAATGGTCCATCAAGCAAAATCGTATTATGATAATTCAGTAAAACTATCTGTTCATCTTGAAGCATAATCCAGGGTAGCTGTCTGGACTCCAGACTTGGTTAGCCTGCTTGGCAGCAGTCAGATGTGTTATGTCAGGTGAGGATATATCTCTTTGGCAAATAAACTGGTGTGTAAATAGATTCTTGTATTCTTGTTAATGCTTAGAGTGCCAGAAGTCTGTAAATATGGGTGCTACAGATGAAAGGATCAACCTTATAATTAGAGCTAACTACAGGTATTGGCACATGCAACAGCAGTCAGTGATAACCTAAGCTGAGAGTGATTTTATTTACTCCAATTTAGCTGAACTCACAGTCTAATGCAGTAGGTCTAATTTTAGGTTTCCTTAACATGGAAAATTTCAAGGCTGGTAAAGCAAAGCAAAATACTAGCTACTTGAATGTTTCCAGTTTTCTGAATTACCTTGTGCTGAACAGCTAATGTTTGCGTTGTGAAACAACCATCTGTTTTTATAGTTTGAATAGAATCTCCTTCAAATGTTAAATGCTCTAAAATGTGTTAGTGAAGAAGCTGTCAGCCATTTGTCATACTACACCATTCAAAACTTTACATGCACAGTAATAGCAAGCTGAGTTTCTATTCTTCTTTGTATTGATAAACTAGCATCAAAATTATTGCTAAAAAATTACTTAACCCAGTCTGGATTTCGTACTGTGACTAATTGATTATTCTTTTTCTGTCCGAAGGAATAAAAATGTGTTTACATTTCTGAACCATCCAATTTTTATTGTAACTTTGAATAAAAACATTCCATGTATTTTGGAAGCAGAGATGAAAGACATAACCAAGAGTTGATCAGATACATATGGATGGGTAATAAATAGTTTGACAGGTGGAGATGTTGCAGAATATGATGCCTCCTTGAGGAATTTCAGAACAAGATGAAGATTAAACATGGCAGTTCTCTGTTTTGGTTTGTACTGAAAGAAAGAGGAACACATCTTCTGAAACAAAACAGGTCCCTTAAACATATGGGGGATTTTTCAAGGTTGGCTTCAAAATAGTCTCTAGTGCTTTTTTTAACTCTGTAGGATACTGAGCACAAGGCACTATGCATATGCTGTTCACCACAGTATCCCAAAAGAACTTGTTGCCCAGATGGTGCAAACCATATGCCTCCTGATAGTTTATCTGTGTTTGGGAAATATTGTCTAAAAATATGAGAAAGGTCATAAGACTTGTAAAAAACAGTTCTAGTGAGTTTCTTTTAAATAATGCTCTGGAGGTACTCAAAGTTGGTTTGTGTGGTTTTTTGGTTGGTTTTTTTTTTTTCCCTCCACTTTTGGGAGGTGTGTGTAAATGTTTTATGGTAGAGATAAGAACTAGGGAATCATACTTGCTCCACTGCAAGACCACAGCCTTTAAGTCATGCATGCAGACCTCACTAGTTCCTATCATTGCATAGACAGTTTTTCTCCATAGGAGATGCTTAAGAGGAGTATAACACAAGGCTGGGTTCTGGATCTCTCTCCTTCCCCGCCTTCCCCCGACTGTCTGAATGAACCTTTTCGGAAATGTAACAATATAGAAAGCCTGTTAATTTTGGTATTTGTTCCTGTGTCTTCCGTAACTCATATGATTATTTCCAAAGGCTAAAGGAGAAAATTTTCTTTGCCCATATGTAAGTTGTTAAAATACATTTTCTTTTTTGCTTACCTGGCACAGATCCACAGAGGAAAGGCAGTCTAATTACATTTCCAGCGTAGTGGTTCTTTGAAGTATCAACTGATTAGGAACGGGCATTGCAAAAGTTTAGACCAGCACTCAGGAAAAGAATGCATCATGTAACCATCACTAATTCATTAGGATAACCAAAGCTTATTTCCTTTGAGTAAAGATTTGTACATTCTCACCTACAGCACTGTACTATATATAATACTTCTTTGTAGCTCCGCTGAAAGCACAACTCTGTTTAAAAGTAAATTAGCCAGTCAAATTGAAAGGCTAATTGCCTTGAGCTTCAAGTACAAAGGATATCCACGCTTAGATTTCTTTGCCAGCTGCAAGAGGCTGAGAAGATGTGTTTTCAGAAATCCTAACAGGGTATCTCATGACACTTCAGAATTTTAATGTGGTGTCATAAATCACTAACTTATTCTTGCTCCAGTATTGTTTGCAGAATCTATTGAGATAGATCAGTTCTGTGTACTGGGGAGGAAATGTGATGGAGGCACAGCCCTGTTTAGTCTGGTAACAGCTTTTGTCAAATACCTGAAAAAGTCTTATACTTTACATTGCTTCCTCTTCTGATTTTGATCAGAATAAAAATGAGTATATCTGGTTTGAATCAGAACTTATTTCTGCAAGAGAGAGACCGATATGGCATACAATCCCTTTACAGACTTAACATTTTTCTGGATCATTTCAGCTGGATAAATGGATGCTCTTCTGTGTTTCTGCTTTGTTTTTCTTGTTTTCCCATTCTCACCTTTCAGTTTTTAATTGGGTCGAATTCTGGCTGAGTAAATACAGCAACAGCCTTTGTGTGTCAATCACACACTCCAGTGTGATTGACAGAATCATGTCATTTTTGTATGGGACATTTTAATTTGTGGATATTGTTATCTATCAGCTGCTGCTAAGACTTGGCTTACACCATGCTGTACTCGGGTTATACAGAACTGGGAGCTTGCAGGATTGATCAAATGTATTTTCTCCATTTGATAATTCCCAACCTTTCTGCCTTTTAATGAACACATATTCTTGTTTTTACTCTTAAACCAACTTCTAATTACTTCACAATCCTACGTATAACAATTACTCTGAATCATTTTTTGGTTTCACAGAATGTAATGATTATGTAACTTCTTTATTCTCAGCTCACTGACTGTAGTCTCAAGTAGCTGCTTCTGTTACATGATAATGTTATTGAGCGATGTGTAAACCTGAGGAATGAAATGACCCTTTTTCATATCTGTCTCCTGGTGGGTGGGGACAAGTACCACTCAGAACTCTTCGGAGTCTGTCTGCAGCAATAAGCTCTTTTTGAAAGAAAAAACACTTGACAGAGGTGTTCTTCCATAAATTTGAGTGACTACAAAATTTAGAGAATAAGAAGAAAGCTTTTTGGTTTGTGGGGGTTTTGGTGGGTTTTATTTGTTTGTTTTGTTTTGTTTTTCTGGGTTTTTGTTGGTTTGTTTTGGTTTTTTTTCTATTACAATTTAATATGTATGTACATGTTTCTTTCATAAAAGTTTAAAGCATTCGGATAGCCTTCTAAAGAAAGGTTGGCTTGTACAAGATAAACTTCATTCATGAGATTCGTAACACGGACTCAATGCAGGATTGTACTTGTTCTGTATATTCAAGAACCAGGACATTTCAGTGGAGATTTTCAAAGGTGTGTTTTTCCAACCTGAACTTTAAAGTAGAAAGGAAGGAGACAAAATTTTGAAAACAATGGAAACTTTCTTTGCATGTAATAAACTTTTTAGTTTTTGAACAAATATATACACCACGAGATGTGCTCATTTATGGTAAAAGCTGTATTACTGTGTGAAAAGTGGCCATACTTCAAAATCTCAGTGCATATTTACCACCATCATTTTCTTTTAAAAAGCTCTAGAAGAGACTAAACAAAGCTTTTCAAACACAAGTGATTTGTTTTACCAAATGTTCAGGTCTCCAAATCCCAGGAGGGTGAGGGCTGGGATTTTTGTTAGGACCAGGCAGATTTCTGAGGGCTGGCACGGTTCTGTCTCTGGCTGCATGGACAGGTTCTCTCCAGGGCTGGACTGGTCAGAATATGCTGCTGCAAGCCCTCCTATGCTCAGTGTAGGCATTTCCTCAGAAGTAACTTGCATCTGCTGCTCCCATCAGTTGTTGAGAGGTCGTTGCTGCTTATAATCAGGCCACCTTTTAATTTAGATGCAGAGCTTAAGGCAATGAAGCCTGTTTTAAAACTTCAGCTTGGGTTTTTTAATTCTTAAATTAGTAACGAGAGATTATTTCAAGCACTCATTTGTCCTGTGAATGCAACTTTGCAGTAAAACTGAATTAATAGTTATTTTGTTTGTTAAAACAAAAGTGTAACTTGGGCAGTGATTCCATTTGTTTGAAGGTTAATTTTCTTTCTAGACTGGCAGCTGGGATGCCTAAGGGTGCAGGCACAGTGTGTGACTCCTTGCTGTGCTCAGTTGTTCTTTCTGGGTGTGTCCATATTTATAAACAAGTTTGGTGATGTCAGGACTGTACTTTTGAGGCAAGTGTTCTGATTTTCCCCATGTAGCCTGCTTTGGTCCATATTTGAGCAAATACTGGACCTCTACCAGGTTTTGTTGCGTTAGAAGAAAGTAAGCAGCAGCATGCAGTGCAGGAGTGTACGTATCTTGTGCTGCAGTGATAAGGTGCTGCTGCAGTACCAGCCTGGTGCTTTCCAAAATAACCCTTCTTGGAAGGGCTTTGATGCTCTTACAGGCAGCTCCATCAGTCTTCCTTCTGGTCCATGCAGCTTCCCAATGCAGATTCCTTGCTTCTGCCAGTTTTAAAGGTATCCAAACCTACTGAGCTTCATTAAGATCTTGTGGATGACTGAAATAATTGCTGAATTATGTTTTGGATTATTTTCTGTCTGCGACCAAACGTATGAGATTTCTGACAGGCCATGTTTTTTAATCTATAACCTATTTCATTATTATATAATTATATTTGTATGTACAACTTGTAAAAGAATTTTTGTTTCAAAATCTTTTACTTCAGAGAACAAAAATTACAACAGTGATGTTGAAATAAAAATTTACAGAAAACAAAGGGACTAGAGAACAGGGAGGTTATTTATGGTATAAAACACATTGAAAAATAACAAATACTGAAGCTCTAAGCAGATTAAATTTTCAGATGAAAATGTCATCTTAGCTCAGTTGAGTCGAGGATCTTGGTTGCTGGCCTTGAAATATGATACTTACACTTAAATGATTTAGTGTGACAGTCTCTAGCTTAGGTTTTCAGGATCACCAGTATTTGGTTTTTAAATTAATTAGGTATCTGTACTCTACGATTATTTTTAATAATTAGTTTTATTTTCATTTGAAGTGATGTATATCTTACGGTGTTGTTAATATTGTTTGTTCAATGGCAGAACTGTCGCCTATAAGAAACAAACACACGAAGTCTATTTAGAGTACTTGATCAGTGAATTGTACTTGAGAAGGAATCTGTACAAATACTAAAATGTTAAGCATGGGTTAGAGTTGGGAATGTGGGGAGTTGTCCTCTTGCCTTATAAATGGCTTCAGCTGTTTTTGAAACTTTTTCCTTTTACATCCCTGTGTCAGAGAACAGAACAGACTTTCTCTTGGTAATATGCTCACCTGGATAATGAGAGGGGTACTGTAGAGTTACTTTTGGGGAGGACTGCTGCCACTTTTGGTTTTGTTGTTTGTGTCTCTCAGTGCTCCTGCCTAACAGAGTGGTAGGTGTACACAAAGTTCTGTGCTGCTCTGGTTCCCAGGCTGGAAAAGAGACCTTGTGTCTGAAGTCTTTTGCTTTTGAAAGCTGAATATAGGTGCACTTTTGCCTAGAAGCAGCTGCTTTTGTGCACAGCTCTCCGAGTCAGCCTTTGGCCATCCAGAGTATTTGGGTGGTGGGGGAAAAGAATAAACAGCAAATTGTGGAGCTAAGAAAGCATAACTATTTTCTATACAAGTTACCCTAGAACCCTCATTTCTCCTCTGCTGGTCTGCCACCATACCTTAAATGAAATACAGACCTTCCCCCTATATGTGTAAAACTGTTCTTTGTGCAACTTGATTCATTGATCATGATGAGGTTTTTATTCTCTAGGGCAAGTTAATATTTCAGGCTCTTGGCTTGATGTTCAGGGACTGTCATTAACCATGATTTTTTATAGTTTGCACAATGTCTACCTGGCTTTCCTCTGTACTATAGTTTGAGTTGTGAAGGTATTGATGGACTAATACAGATAACATACAATGTTTGTATGAGGCAGAAGATTTGGATGTATGTAAAAGTGGAAAGGCTTCATTAGTTTCATTTGAACAGTCTGCTCTCTTCCAGTGTTGCCATAACATCTCTTGTTGGCATCCTTTTTGTTGAATAATTGTATTTGAAGCAGTGGGCACTGCTATGGTCATTGGAAAGTAAAAAGCTCTGGAACCAGTGTTTAGTAAGGCAGAGGAAATGTATTTGAAAATAATCTTAATCTCTGCTAGAATGCAATAATAAATCTACTTTAAAATAGAGAACTTACAGAGCAAAATAGTGAGTTGTTGTGAGCTGCTGTGCACAGACTGTGATATATTGCCAGCTTATTATTTCTGAGCTCTGTGGTGTGTCACAAATGCATTTATTTCTATATTAAGCAATGCCTCTGCAGTTTGGAACCTTATTTATTACAACTGGTCGTTGGGTCATGCATTATAGCATTTTAAATAAGAAAATGCAGTTTTAAGAGTAAGGATTAGTTGCTATCTAGTAACAATTCTGTCTCTGTTCTTTGTAGGTATGAAGCGTCCATTAAGTCCTGACCACATCATTGAAGATGGGATTATGAATCAACCAGCTGTTCTACAGGTCTTTGAAGAAAAAGGACTGAGGAATGACAGACAGGATTATCAATTAAGCAAAGAAAAAAAGAAGATACTGTTTTCCTTCTGTGAGGTGTGCAATATACAGCTGAACTCCGCAGCGCAAGCTCAAGTTCATTACAACGGGAAGTCTCACTTGAAAAGAGTGAAGCAGCTAAATAATGGAAAACTCCCTACAAGTACAGCTCCTGGCACTTTGTTTGCAAGTACGAGCACAGGTACGTAACTAGTGTGAGACGCTGGAATTTGGTCAAGAATTCTAAGGAAGCTTTTAAGCTCTACCTTCTCCACCCAACATAACCATTGAACTTAATATAGATTAATGCTCATAGTTAATAATATTTTGCCATATTCAGAATTACGAGTGTATTTCTTCTCCTGTGAAGCCAAGTGGTATTGAGGCAATATTCCATTAATGTGGGATTAATTACTGGGTTGGACCTTGAGATATGGTCTATTTAAAAGTAACTGCTGTGGATCCAAATACACATTTTGTCACCTGTTTTTGTTCCCAAAAGAAAATTCTGGAGAGATGCTACGTGTACAGGAGAAACTTTTAAAAGAAATCTGGTAGTGGAAAGATAAAGGAGGAGAGATAGAATTTACAGGCCTGGCTCTTTCTCTGCTTTCAGTCATCTGGGTTTTAACTACTCTCACTCATAAAACTGGTTTAGGTTAGAAAAGACCTCTAAGTAAGAAGTAATTAAAAATAAGACTTTTTGCTTACTAGGCAAAACAAAAGTCTAAACTGCTTGGACAAAATGTGTTTAGCATGCATAATGTAAAGATACAAAGCACATAAACTTTTTTGGGTTTTTGGGGGGGTGGTGGTTTTGGGTTTTTTTTTTCAGTGTTAGGCTCAGTTCTTAGCTATTTAACAAGAATTTAACAGATCTCAAATCTTCATAAAGGAAGTTTTCTGAATTGTAATACTAATTTTTATTAGCTACCTGAGGACACTGGCTTTGGTTTCTTTTATATTGTTTTGTATGGAAACAGTCAAGCTGCATTGAAAGATTTAGCTTTGTCTTTTTTCTAATTTTGTTTCTCATTAACTGAATTTGACTTGTTTTGACATCTGTGGTACTGTTTTGTTTGATTTAAAACTTAAGTAGTGTAAGGGTATCACTTGGGTAAGGCATGTGATCGAAAAGATTAAATTCCTATTGAATAACATCTAGATTAATTGTGTGCATTCTTAAAATAACTGAATGTCTGTGAGACATTATGATTGATTTAAGATTCCGCTGTGTGCTGATCTACAATGCAAACATATAAAAACATTTTCTATTTTTGTTGCTTTTTGTTATCTGAACCCCTTTATCTGATGCCTGTGCTGTCATTCCTGGGGATCACAGCTGATGCTCTGGCACCATTACTCAAAGAGTGCTCTGATGCTCAGAATACAATTGTTTGCTGGAGCACATGCTTTGGGGTTACTGTATAGCTTGGGAGTTAAAATTCATGTTTCTTTGTACTTTGTTCACTGATCTCTGTATTAGACTATATCCTAGTTGTGTACTAGTTATGCTGGTCTATCCAGTGCGTGTTGAAATAAGCATTCTGTTTTCGTAGCTGAGGGATATTGTGTTCATAGCATTTCAAAGAAAGAAATGGCTTACAGTAGGCAATTTATTATTTCTAAGATCACATAAACTATTTAATATACTGTTTAAGAACCAGTGGGAGAACAAGATTTACTGAGGTGTAGTGCTCAAAGAACATTTTCCAAAATAAGTAGAAACTAATTTTCTTATAAATTGACATTATCCAGGCTCGGTTTTAACCCATGTCCTCTGAAGTGTTACTACCTCTTGTAATGTAGGTCTTCCTTTCCCATTTCTTCAGCTAACATTGTAAACAGAACTAATTGTGCAGATGGTAGGAAAGCAATTATATTAATCTCACCTCACCAGTGAACGGACTTTATTCCACATGCAGAGGAAGCAAATAGCCCCTCTCATACTTCACTGTTACAGCTACACCCTTCTAACAAACCACCTAGTGAACAGTTCAGCACACCTTAGGAAACCTTCTGCAGAAGTTCCTGCCAATGTCAGGTTGGAGTTTTCCTCTGTGTTCAAAAGACGAATGTGAAATTAGTAATATTCCCACTGGAAAATTAGGTGACTGTAAAATATGCGTGATTGTAAATTTTCCTTGACCCTTCAGAAACCAGGATTACAGACCTGCCAGAACTGTCTTGATTGTGACAGAATCAATGGATCACTGACTCCAGTTGTCCCTGACACTTGGCGGACTTTCTTACAAATGGAGATGAGAGATATTTTCATATTCATTCTGTTTTGTGGTCCTCTCTGTGACAGGTGGCCCTAAGATTTTAGAAAATGTCCTTTTAATTTTTTACTTTCACTGTGTTTTACAACTATAAGCTAAATTTGTTGCTCTTAACTGGCTGGTAATGGTCCTTGTTGTACCATTATTGGAGTGTTTACTAAGATTTGATACCTGGGATTCTAGGTCCTGGTCATAATACCTTTCATTGTATAGATGAGGGGCTTTTATATATTTCGAGTCTAAATATAATTGTAGAGATGAGTTTAAAGTTACTTCTTTGTATTTAAAGGTGCAGTTGTCATAAGACTAAAAAATTTATTTAGCAATATATTTTTCTAAAAAATTTACACTATTTCTTGTTTATTCTGCCTTGCTAGTTATTGAAATATACAAGCTCTTTTGCTATTGTACCTTGACCTGCAATTTAAATTACTTCATAGCAAGTAGGATTCCATATAAAATAAAGATTTAAGAGCTGCTTTTCTTTACGTTGCCAAAACCAAGAAATTAACAGACTAATGTAATTAACACATTAGGTGACTTTGGTGATTTGATCCACTCATTGAACTCCTCCTTTTCTTTACACTCGTGTTGAAAACTGTCTGTTGGAAAAAAAGAGTTTTCTGCTTGGCAAGTACATTGCACGTGGTGTTAGAGCCTTCGCTGTTGCTTATGTCAGCATTTGTTTATTACCAGCCATGCCCATCATGTCTTACCGCAGCTCAGGCTGAAGTTTCAGTGCTGCCATTCCGGGGGCCATCCCTCCCCTTGTGCCGGGCATACACGATATACGGACAGGCTGCCGTCAGAAGGACATAAATGAAGTCTCAGGAAAGTAAGAAAGTGTGTGTTTGCCTTTGCAGCTTAAGTTGGAAAATATTTCATTTATTTCCTATAAAGAAAAAGGAAAATAAAGGGTGGTTTCCTGCAGCCTTGGGGAGATGTATTTTGGAGTGAGCCTGTTTAAAGCTTTCCAAGCAGCAGAGCCCGCAGCGCCTGGAGCCTGCGGCGGCGCCCGGCGCGGGGCAGATCCCCGCTGTTCTGGGTACCTGGAATCCCACCTGCACCCGCTGCTCACAGGGGCCGCAGCCAGTTGCGAGCGTATGGCACGAACTTGGCTAAGTGCTAATTGAAGTCTATTCGCTTTCTCTCTGCTGACAGCGAGCTAACGAGTTAATTGTTCGAGAGCTGAAGACAGGCGAGGACGATGCTCCGGAGGCAGGGAGCGGCGGGAGTGCGGGATGCGAGGCTCCCACGCGATGGCGCTGCAGCCCGGGCCGTGCGCGGAGCCGCGCGTCTGTAATGCCGCCTTTGGGAGGGATAGCTGCGGGCTCGTCCCTAGTACCGGCTGGGGGCTGCTCCGTGCGCGGCTTCCTTGTGTTCCTCCCACTTCTTCGCAGGTGACACCGGTTTTGCTCCAGGAATTCTCATTGCTTCTTCCATGGGGTGGTATCTCCCGGTGAGTCTCCTGATTCTCTCTCCTTTGCCCCCATGATAACATGGGAAGAGTTGGTGTAGTTTCAAGGAAGTGTACTAGAAATGCCTATCGAAATGCAGATTTTACACATCTCTGGAAACGCGTTGGGAAGTTTCATTTTTGTCACAGAAAATGTCCAAATTTTAAAGTGGGCGAAGGAGAATCCCTTTTCCCTGGGTCCTAGGCTGTTTAAAAGAGCAGATGTGCTTTAGGGCCCAGGTGGCACTCATTAATGCCTATGTGATCTTTCTGTAGGTTTGGCTGGAGGCGTGGTTGGGATGTCAGGGTGTAGCGTATTCTGGTAGCAGCTTTGCCGTTTTGTTCTTGAAATGTCTGACATTGCAGGACAGTTTTGGAAATGCTGTCGGGCCCTATACCATGACTCTTTGTAAGGAACAGTGCTGCAAGTTATTGTGTTAACACTGCCATACTGAGGAAATAATCTCAGGTTGACTTCCTGAGGGATTCTAAACACACAGTTTTGTGATCTGGTTCACAGCAATGACAGCCAGGGATTTGTTAATACAGCAAAATAAATACACAAATGACTGAACTTCTGTTGTACTTGTGGCTTAAATCACGTCACAAAAAGGGCCTAGTAGTGGGAGTGGAAGGGAGAACGTAAAACAGCAGTTTTGGGCATGGGAGAAGAACAAGGGAGTATGGACAAGGCAGAGTTTCTTCCACTTTGGTAAGAGAGATTAGAGCTTCTTTATCTCTTTGTGCAGTGCCATATAAATTTGGAAGTCTAGGCAACCTATCAAGTTAATGGAGGCAAGGAGGCTTAGAATTAAGGAATTCAGAATTGTTCTTGATAGGATCCATGGACTGTATAGCTAACTTGCATATTAGTTAAAAATAATTTTTAAAAAAAGTGTGAATCATGTCTTCTGCCAAAAATTTAAACAGACTATTGATAGACATTGAGAAATCATGCTGAAAATATTCCAGATAGCCTTAAATCTACATTCCCGATTTTGGCCTCATGCATGGGAGGAAGACTTTTTTTTTTTTCCCAAATGAAACTCTGAAAGAAATTAGCTTGCCAGATGACTAGGTCAGTGAGGGATTAAACGATGGTTGGTTACAAAAGAATGAAACTTCAGTGCACTGCTCTCATTTCAGTGGAGTTTTTCCTTGGTTTTTGTCAGAAGAATCTAATCCTAAACACAGGTCTTCCTGTGTAGGTTTTAATCCTTATCTGGGCCAAGACTGGCTTTCTGACAGGTAGCTTAGTTGCCATCTAAGACTGCTTTGTGCCAGTGTAAGGGAGAACAGAACTTATGCTTACTTTAAGCTTCTTGATCTAGGTCCTCAATTCCTTCTCAATGTTTGTCTTTCATTAATCTAAAAAAAGACAAGGATAATCTGATTTTTATTGCAGAAGACCTTTATGAATTATTCTACCAAGTACTCAGAGGAATGCAAAGCAGCTACCAAAAGTATCTTGAGAAAGTTTGTGACCTGAGTCCCATTAAATGTGTGCATGCACCACTACAGAATTAGTCCATAGGTCCGTAGAGAAGAGGAAGATAGTAGAAAGCACTGTGAGCTTACTGTTTTTCTGTGTTGGGCCAAAATATCTTTGAGACTAGCAGAAGGTCAGCACTTTTTCTGCCTTCCATGCTTGCTGCCTACAGCCCGGCCTTTCAGAAAGCAGTTTCAAGAAAGCTGCTTCTGTGGGGGCACAAAGTAGAGCAACTGCTCAGGGCTTCCCCTCTCTGGCCCCCGTGAGAGGGAGACTGCTCCACGCTTTGCCATCCTGCTCCAGGTAAAATCCATTTTTCTATTTGTAAAATATTAGACTTTCTCTAAAAAGCAAAACTATTACTGTCTCCAATATAATAGAAATAATAATAAAGAGTTGTATGCCCATGATGAAACAGAGCTTAGTGAGCTGTTGAGAAACTTCTGGTATTTCACTTCTCGCTACAGGCTGTGTTGACTCTTCTTATTTGGTGGTCTCTTGAACAAGATTGCATTTGATAGATGGTACCACATTCTTTGCATCACTTGAGTCTCTTCCACCATTTACTTAAGAAATAGGTAGTGGTACGTAGCACATTTCTTACAATATGAAATGGATTTATAAGCAATTGTTGTTTTTCTTTCACAGAAGTCAGCATAGAAATGTAGAATATGCTGAATTGGAAGGGACTCGTCAGGGTTATGATTAGCTGCTCTGAAATTAAGCAGATTTATTGTATTCTTTTTGGGCGCTTGGTACTCCTCACAAAATGCTGATGATGAGGGTTAATATCAAGGCCCAGAACTGACATTAAAGTTGGTTTCTTATTTGCCAATGACTACACACCGTATCCATAATATTCTGTTCTTTGAGTAGCACTGCAGAAGTACTGGTAAAATTAATAAAAATATTAAGTAGATAATATGTGCGCTCACTGGTAGGCTTCAGGAAAAAATTGGGGAAATCATTATTTTGTTGAGGTCAGCTGTTTTAAAGTAGCTGATAGGTTTCATCAGAGCAAAACATTTTGAAATTCCCCAATGGCAAGTTGAAAACCGTAACTCTTTTGGATCTGGTCAAGGTTATCAGACCAATTATTCATCTCTAGGCTCCACATCATTTTCTTGGAGGTGGGGAACACATGAATGACATTAAGCAAACAGAGTATGGAAAAAGGTCGTTTATAGGGGGTGGTCCTTCGGGTAGAATGTGGAAGGATTTCAAAACAAAATTGGACGGTGCATTTGGCACCCTTTGCCACTACTTTGCATAAGTATATTCTCATAGCAAAATTCCTTCCTGGAGAGTTTAACCTCTCTTCAAGGGCAGTTATGCTGTGGTAAAAAATCAGCATTATGGCATCAGAAAATCAAATGTTCTAGAGTCTAGGACCAAAAATACGGCTGCTCACCAGCCATGGTTTCAATCTGAGAACGGCTGCAGCAGTAGTGGTGACACAACTTCTCCTTCAGCTGGGAGTGTATCCCTTGTCATTTAATGACTTAGGGCATGACCTGGAGAGCTTCTTAAATCAGTTGAGTTGATGTTGCTCCAAGAATTTTTTTCACTGTCTTATTTGAAGGATGTGATCTACTGTTTAGAGGGGTAGACAGCTGAGAGAAGAGATCTATAAATTCAGACATTTTTATTCATGTGCATTTCTAACCATGATTTCTGTATTAAAACTACTAGAAAATAAAAAATAATGAAGTCAGGTTTGTTTATTACTTTTATCTTGTAAAAGGAAAACTGATATCTTCTCTGTATAGTAAGTTTTTTCTTGGGATCAGATCCTGTCAAAATTTCTCTCATATTTGTCTCATGAGCCAGCAGTATATTTGGATAACTGTACAGGTAATATAATGAAAAACTCCCATGTCTTTCCATTTCTTGAAAACCTAGTTAGGATTACAGCTGTCTTATACTGTGTCTCTCTGGTGTGAGTATGCCCAGCAACACATGCTCTCACCTTTTTGGGGAAAGAAAACCTATGAAGTACCTGAAAAGACAAAAATATGTACTTTGCAAGAAGTCCATGTGGGAGTAGGAATAGCATGAATTAATTAAGCCATGGAGATTTTTCATAGTAAGTATTTTAAATTACTGTTGTTTTGGAAGGATGAAGGCATTGGTCATGTAATGTTATGCTTTTAGTGGGGTTTTTTTTGTTGTTGTTGGTTTTTGTTTTGTTTTTTTTTTTTTACAAATACTTAATCTGCTAGACTGTACGGGTCTTTGTGGGGGTCAGTGTTCTAAATTTTTTCAGCCAACTCTTTATTATTCCTTTTAATAGATATCCTGTTTTTTCATATATACAGACTTTGTCTGTTACATGGTTAAAAAACGACTTATTTCATTTGCATAATCTTGAATTAATCTTATTTAGGAAAGCTGGAAGGAATCATTAATTTTTATTGCTGGATTTTTTTCCCCCCCCCAATAATGAACCTCATCACAATACAGGCTGCTGATTCTCCTCTGTCTCGTGTTCGTTGTAGAAAAGACAGAGCTATTTTTAACATTTACACAGTCTAGATAGATGATTCCTCGTTCTGTGTGGTTTGGAGCTGAATCTGTAGAGCCTTTCATAACCATATCCTTTTATTTTTTTATGGTTTGTGTGAATTTGATCTCTGTAGCTGATTCCATGCATTGATAATGAAGGCTTGGGTTGCCTGATTCTCAGCATAAATTGAGGCAGACTTCTACTTTGACAGTGCTCTGTGTTTCGGTACGTGTGAAGATACAGAACTGAAATTGCTTTGCTTTCTTTACAAATGACTCAGAGTGTGCTTGTCCTTCCCTAAAATGTTGCCAGCGTGTGAAGGATTTTCAATGAGCAGTGCAATAAGCCGGCATCTGGGAAGGTTGGAGGCTGCTCTGGTGTAGCAGTGAACTGTCACACAGATGATCGGGGCTGGAGCCAACACTCTGTAGCACCGTAGATCATATTGGTCACATACTGGAAGTTTTGTTTATGTAACTTGGTTGCTGTTTAACCTGCTTAAACAGTATTGCCATAATGTGGAGTGGGCTTCCCAGTAGAGGTGAGTCTGTTTTTTATTATTAAACTTCACTGAATTGCTTTGTGCTGCGACGTTGAGTGGATGCTTACATGTTTGGCGTTATTTCTATGAGCAGTGCATTTCTGGTTTAGTTATTCCAGTGGAAAGGATAATAAAAATGGCAAGGCATATAATGCATCTTTTTCTCCTCATTTCAGTATTAAAAGTAACTAAATATGTGGTAAGCTCCCTTTCCTTGCTTGCTGTTTGCAGAGGGCATCTTTCCAGTAGGTGACTTCCTATGCATTTTAAATGTTTTTTGAATGTCAGTAATGCTGTGTTATTGTTGTAGAAAGAAGCTTATTAGCAGTGTGAATAAATACCTTTTACCAGAGCTTGCTTTCTGGCTTGTTAAATCTCAAAGTGTAGTTACAATGATGTGTGAAACACAAGGGCTGTCGGTTTCTCCAGATAAACTAAAAAAGTAAAGAACTAAATAAATCTTATACTGGATTTGACATCTTAGATATGTCTATCATTGTTGATATTAAAAGTTATGATCTTTCATGCCCAGGACAGCTTCCAGTAATTCATTTGCACTGACAGCTTGCTTTGAGAAGGGTATAAAATTGCTATTGCTTCTCCCTAACCAGTTAAATTTGAGATTTAGTGCACCAAGTTTTATTTAAGGGAACAGATAGTGTGATAAAGGTAGCCTGTGAAGTTCTAGTAGTAAATCTTTAAGCTTGAAAGAAGTATTATCGTGAACTAAATAGACTTTGTACTTACGTGTTTAAAAAAAGGGGGTTTTATTGAGAATTTTACCTATAGCAGAACACAAAAAATTAGTTCAGCTGAGTTACTTATTAAGCACTGCTGTTATGCGGATTTTAAGTTGGGGAGGTGAAACCTCCTATGATAATATTTGTATATGCTGATAGCAACTTTTTAAAAATAAACCAAGGAAATATGTTGAAAAATACTTATTGAAATGTTTTTCTTGCCTGCTATAGAAATGTCTGTGCTTACTATGTAAAGACTGCTGTGTTGTTTTTTAATTTTTTTTCTTCTGAGGAACTAGGACAGCTCATGCTTTTTCCTGCTAAATATATTTATGAGGCAGCTGTTTTATAGCTTTCAGCTCCAAAGTTATAGATAAGTGTGTATTTGTTTGACAGAACATTCGAGAATTTCCATTTACTGCCAGTACATGTAAAGCTTGGCTAAGCAGACTGCATCAGGAGCACACACCATTTGTATTAGCCAATCTGTCTTTGCAAGTCCCAGGGCCACTATCTTGCTAGAAGCCACTGCGTGCTTTTGAAAGCATGAAATTAGTTTTATACTGAGCACATAGTTTCTCATTTAGCAGTTCTTTTTATGGTAATGGTCAATTTATGGTTCAGTGCCAGAATTTTGGTGTTCTGTCAAAGCTGATAGCTTCTGCTAAGGTGTTCTTTGGAGATAAAGACAAACAAACAAAATCCGAAACAACGCCCCCCAACAAAAACGCAGTTTGTGGTGGGGATCCTAGGGAGATGCAAATAAAAGAAAGTTCTCCCTAATGACCTAACTCCTGACATTGCTGATAGCATTTTGGAATTATTTTGTTGCAGCATTTCAGAAAACATTTGTAATTCATGACGTTAAACTATTAAATTAATTGTCACCTTTTTATACTTCATAAGTTTTTTTGTTTGCTTTTTTTCCCCCTCGACATATAAAATTGCTGTCTCTCGATGCTAGTTTTCTCTATGTGCTTATTTAATGATAAAGGTTAAAATGCACTTGAAAAATTTATATGAAGCACCCTAAACATTCAGGATGATTTTTAGATAGCAGCTTTAGAATACATTACAAGCTTTTCTCCTTCTTCAGGAATCTATAGAAGTCAAAATAAGTTGTTAGTAAATACTTGTGTAAAACCTTCTTTAATACATATAATTCATAAATTGATGAACCAGCTTATTTTTAACTTCTGTCTTGTTCTTGGAAGACTTTTATTTTTCTGCCGGATTTCTGACTGTTCCCTTACAAGGAGCTGTGCTTGATGAAAGGTTAAGGTAGTTAACTTTGGGCACTTCACTTGGATTACTTTGTCTAGCCTACATTATTCTCTCTTGTATATAGGCAATTTAAAATCACATTGCTTTTCCTCTAGGTCTTCGCAATTCTGACTTGATCCTGAAATAAGCATTTTTTAATGATACGATATGATATTTGCTGCTTTGCACAGTTCTGTCTGCAAGGAGCAAAATTTGCCATTGAGGTTTTTTTGTGGAAGATGTGGTGAGCTCTAGAGCTGGTAATGTTTCTTCTGTTAAGTGCTGAGGAGAGATCCTGTTCACCTACTGTTATGCCTTCCTGGGAAAAGAAAAAGCTGGAGGTCACGGTTTCCAGAAGTTTAGTTAAGACGTAAATGTAAGCCGGTGTACCCATATTTTATTATTCTATCATCATGGAGGAGAAGTAGTAGAAGCTGTGGAGGTGACTGCCCTTTGTCACAGGCACTTGGAAAGCACAGCAGTCCCACTTCAACAAAGCTCCCTTTTCAAAACCATGTTTGGATGCTTCTGTAGTCATGCAAGAGATGCAGACTGACAGCTTAAAAAAAAATATATATAGTTGTCATTTTAGGACCTTTGAATACATTTGCTTGCTGTTTTTCAATGTGTGTTTAAAGGCTACCAGGCAGAAAATACTATGAGTGTTTGGAAAACAATATGTGACATGTTGCTTACCATAACATATAAAATTGCTTTTATTTCTCTTAAGTGCTTGAGCTAGAATGCTTTTCTTTGTCCTTTTATTTTTTGGGGATTCTTTTTATGCATGCTTTTTATCATTATGAATACAAGCTTGCCACATTTCAGTCCGGTGAGTTCTTTGTTCCAAGACGGTTTTTGCGAGGTGCTTTTGCCTTCAAAGATCTTGCATCCTCTTTCAAGTGTCTTTATTGCTGCATGCTTACATTCTTGCCATTTCATATTGGTAGTTCAAGTGAGGGGCAAGATCCGGTGTGTTTGTTATGCTGGACAAAACCACTTCACTTCCTGGTGTGGAGCGCTGTTGTTTCTGTATCCATTCTCTAGCCATTTCTGTATCAAATTGTCAGTTATCACATGGCACTGTAATTTCAATTTCTTCTCCTCTGGAAGGCATCAGTATTAAAGTATGGTGATCTTTTGCACTTTGGGAGTGTTCGGGGGGTAACAGCTTCTCTACTACCAAGGTTACTTTGCAAGGAGATTCTGAAGACCAGGACACTAAGCTAAAAGGAAAAAAAAAATATTGGGGAAGTGGTATGTTGTGAGCAATTCCATGTTAGTCACTTGACTCTGGGATCCAATTCCAGCTAAGCTCTCTGTGGAAATCTTGAATTTGATTTTTTTTTTTTAGTGAAGGTCACAGATGAATCCTGCCAGAGGAGATGAGTGCACGGAGAACTGTAGTTCACTGTGGCAGCCCTGTTGAAGTTTTACTACTGAAGCTCAAGTTTATATGTTTTTTCCTGTCTATAGGTTAAAGAGCCAGAGATGTTCTGGAGTTCTCACCCAGAATGTTCAGCCAAGAAATTGTCTTTTTTTATATACTTTCTGTTCTGTTGGGTTTTGAGCAGTGCTCATAATATGACTCTGAAGGGAAAATGAACTAAATAACTTCCCTGTTTCACATATGCTTTTTTGTTCCTGTAAGGAAGTTTTCTAAAATTATTTTTCAGTTGGAAGTGAGGAAAGCTGGGTATGTTTTGATCTCCAGAGGTGTAAGGAGAGTGCTTTTGTATTGATACCAGCAGATCAGAACAGATGAGAGGCTAAATTCCTTAGCTTTGGGTAGGTTCAAGGCCTACACTGAAATGTTTGTGTCTCTGGCTGAGCAACACAGGTCTTGCGAGGAAATGAGGAAGTCTTTTTAATACTCTGTGGATAGAGGAATACAGCTTCCTTAAGGACCGAGTTTTTAAAATTCATATAGTGTGTTAAAGGAGCTACTTGAGGGAAAGGATATGACTCTGAAAGCTCAGTGGACAAAGTTTTCTCTTTAAGCAAGTTGTGAAACTGTCAGACTTTGGGCAGGAATTTGTGTTATGATGCATTTGGTGACACCACTTAGTGTATGGGTTGTTCTGGATGGTGTAGGAGATCTGTGTTCAGATCACCTGTGTTCAAGTGATGAAAGGATGTTTCCATACCGAGGGACTTCTGAGGTTACTGTGTTGTGTTCAGTTTTGGATTTTTTTTGTTTGGTTTTGCTAGCTGTTCACATTGGTACTGTTTGTGTTTTTACTGAGCTAGAGAAGTCAGAGCAGGTCTCTGGTGTGCGAGTTTCCCTTTTGCTTGCTTCAAGCATTCTGTGATGGCAAAAGTCGAAACACAGGGCCTGGGTTTGTAACTTCCACCTGGGAGTCTCTGTTTTCTTCAGGATATTTCGTAGTAGGGGTGGAGAGATGAAGGCAAGGTGAGAAATCCGTGTAGGACGTTCTTAAAATTGTCTGGGTTTCTGCTCAAACTGGATTCAGAATTTTCACACATGTGCATCTCCTCTGGCTCAGCCTTGAGTGTTTGCAGTGATGACATCCTGAGATGTTTTGTGACTGAGCATTTAAATATGAGCAGATATGGAGACTTTTTTAACCTCAGCCAATCAAACTTCAGTGGAACATGGAGAAAGAGGTGAGGAAGATTTATAGGCTTTAGAGCAACACATCTGGATAAAGAGACACAGAAATCACTTCGTTAAGAAAAAACAGACGAGCTGGAAAGAACTCAAGATTATTGTTAGGAATTGCAATTAGTGTATGGTGGCCAGCTTTGTTCATGGTACTGTTTGAGCCTGATGCATCTCTAGTAAGATTCTGAATAGTAAAAATCAATCTATTAATTAATCATTGTAGTAACCACTTTTTGAGGAACCATAAATAGCACTCAGCTCCTGTGTACCCAGGTTACTTCTGAAAATAAGATTAAGCTTTTCAGTCACTTTGGCTGCTGAGTTCAGGCAGAGACTTGGAGAAAAGCCAAAGCTGGAACACCAGGAGTTTATTTACTGGGGAGTAAATTTTTTTGAAAACATCCCCAGGTTCTGGGTATTTTAAACATGGTTATAAAGAATGGAAAGTGGTGTAGTTCCAGATTTGTTCTTGATAGCTATTGACAGAAACAAGGACAAATCTGGCAGAAACAAGTAAAAATATTGTTGTCCTTTTGTTTTATCAGTTGTAAACACTTACTCATTTTAATAATTCACCCTCTCTAATGAGTATTTCTCCTTCAAGAGAAAAGTCTTTTTTTCCTTCAACCTTCCTCAAAACAAACAAGTCAGCTTTGTTTCAGAGATTTTCAGATTACCTTTGCAGATAAAATATTTGAGTTGATATTGTTCTGTTAAGTGTGCGTTAGACTTCTACTCCAGATGTTAGTTATTGCATGGTATCTATGCTGTTAATACTCTTCTGCAGGTAATGCTTCTCCACTGGAAAATCAGTGAAGCGTAAAAACCAAATCAATAAAGTAATATTTTATCAGCAATCCGTAAACCATATATGATTTTTAAGAAGATTATCCATGAATATGAGTGATGAAGCTATTTATTGAATACTTTATAAATTCCTAAAATTTAAGAAGATATCAAATATTGCTTATCAGATGTTATTTAGATCAGAATACCTGCTAGTAAAGAAGTGGTAAACATGAGAAAAGTATGATTTATAGGAAGGTTAGTGTGAAATGTGTATCCAAACTATTAAGTAAAAAAACCCCCTTTGATATTATTTCATATGTGATTTGCTAAGTCCAGCTATATAACTGTAATTTTCAATTTATGAAACAGGTATTTGATTTGCAAACATCTGTTAGGTAGTTTGGCCAGATTTTACTCAAAACTATTCTGTTGTTCACAACATGATATTTATATGCCCAGGTTTATTGGATTCTTCTGAGAAATGGGACAAAAATGAGGTATTGCAATAACAGGTAAAAGCTCTTGGGGATTTCCATGCTCTGAAGGTGCTCTGCAACTTAAACATGTGGCTGCTCCTCCAGGTCTCTCATGCATGTCCTCGCTTTTTGGAAAGACATTAATGGACTTGGTGGCAAAGGGGAAGATATTTGTGTTGGTGCTTAAATATCCTATACCATTTAACTCAAGAAGAAAATTAAAATAAGAGGAAAGAGCTTGTGAGAGCAGAAGGCATTGCTGCATCCTGATGCCTGAAATGAAACAGTGGCATGGCTGGAGTCAGGATGTTCCAGACTTTTCAAGGGCCAGCTACCCTCATGACTGCTTTATGTGAGACTGTAGTGATGATTAATCGTGCACCTACAGTTTAATATTTATGTAAGGTTAAATATTTGTGTAACCTAGAAAAGGTTACATTAAATTGAGACAAGAAGTAACATGGTATTTTTGGGAATAGGCGTAAGTAAGTACTACTTGAGGAGATGCGCACTGNCCCCCCCCCTTTTTTTTTTTGTTCTGATTTTTACTTTTTGGCTGCTCTACTTTGATCACTTCTCTTATTTTGCTGTCTCCTGAAAGTGAAGCCGTTGTGTGGTGTGCAGTGGTACTGTATTCTACCCCAGAAAGTGAGGGATGCTGAAGTGCTCAGGCATCCCAGGGTTGTTCCCCCCATCACCTACGCTTGTAAACTGGAATTGGATTGAAGTTGAAGAGGCAAATGACTTGACAGCATGACCTCTGTGATGCATTTTGGAGGTTCTGCTCTGGGTTTTAATTTAAACCATTTTCTGTAACTTAAGAAACCTTGTGGAGAAAATGTGTATTGAGGAAATACGCAGTTCATCAGAAAAATAATTCTGAAGAAATGCCCAAAATGTTCATTTTTTTAAAGTATTTTGGTTGCTTTTTATTTTTATAGAAAGAAACTACTCTTTGAATAGTTATGGCATGCTTCATCTTTTTATCTGTATTTCGGAATGTATCTTAATATACCAAATTGAATTTTATCGTTGGAAGTTCATTTCATGCTAAATAGGTATGCATTAAATAAGAAAAAATTAAAAAGTTAGAAGTAGCTTTGTGAGTAATATTTTTGTAAGATAATTTTATTTCATTATTGCTTCAAGTAAAACTTCCAGCCACCTTTACTGAAGTCTCTTTGAAGAGAAGCTTTGTTGAGTTCTTTAATTATTGATGTAGGTTTCTTTGGGTGGTGGTCTTGTTTATACAAGAGATATATTTGAAGGGCTGGTAATTTACTGAGTACCAAGCTTCATTGACGTTTAAAGATGTGTTTGAAACGGAATAGATTTCAATGGCATTTTATGTTAAGACTCCAGTGGCAGAAGGCAAGAGCAGGTTTTAGTTGACAGTGATCCTGTCTGCACATCATTGCACTGGACATCTACCCTGGCAAAGACAGGGTATGTTTGCAATCATAATGTGCTTATTTTTTGCTTAAATTCTTGGTAGGTGACAGTAGGAAACTTTACTTGGTAGGTAATGGAATGCCAGGCACGTATTTCCAGACTAAATGCAGTTAGGTTTTCCATATTTTTAGAGTTTTGTTTCAAAAATACTTGTTATGATTATCCAGACTTGGAATCAATGGATTAATTGGGCAGATAAAGCTGTCTATATTTTAGAACTATTTCTACTTTATACTGCTTTCCTCATTTGAAAGCTTAGTGTTGCTTTGATAGATAGCACACTACCCTGGCTGCTTCAAGTCATCCCTCTGCAAGGTTGATGCAATGCATCAAAGCTGTTTTAACTGCTTTAAATAACTAAGATAAGAATCCTAATCTCAAAAATTGTCATTCATTATGGGAGTATCTACAGAGTGG
The DNA here is from genome assembly GCA_013398015.1 of Oreocharis arfaki. Taxonomy (NCBI): domain Eukaryota; kingdom Metazoa; phylum Chordata; class Aves; order Passeriformes; family Paramythiidae; genus Oreocharis; species Oreocharis arfaki. The sequence continues at coordinate 121,948 of VZRR01014002.1, read as the reverse complement.
AGAGCAGGACTGTGTTGTTTCTGCTCGTTGGAGATTAGCAGACTGTTCTGCTGCACGGAGTCTCATCCGTCCTGTACTCAGGGTGATCATTCTCAGAACCAACAGCTGTGCACTGTGCAGAGGGGAGCTGCTCTGGCCCCTCTGAGAGGGCATCTGCCCTGCTTCTTCAGCAGTGACCCCTCTGTGGCAAAAGCATGCTGCTGGAAGAGCATTAGGAGTTGAGAAATACATGGGCGCCTCATCCACGTAAGGTAAGGAGGATGTATGGAGTCTGGATGAAAAACGGCAATTTTTATTCCATCTTGAGTGGTCAAATACATGTAGCTAGAAATTACATATCCTAAAATGTGTCAAAATAGCAGCTTTTAGTAGGCAGCCGAGTGATGATAAACGGCGAGAAACTGCTGTGCTGCTGTGCTACCTGGCCTGAAATTGAAATCCCTTTACTCAGTATATTATTTTCTAGGCCATCTATTGCATGAGCATGTTGTTTACTGCCTACCTTTAATAGAGTTCTAGGGTCAGGAGAAATTGTTATGCAAAGTCAAGGTTTCAGGAGTTGCACAGTTGATAGAACAACAGCCAGTAACGGTGCAGACACACAGAGGAGGAGCCTTTGAGGAACCATAATCGTTTAGAAAGTTTTTTTCCCCCTTTCTTCTTTTCCCTTTCATGTTGGTGCTGAATGCTGGTGGAATAAGATGGTACTTATGGTGTGGGGCAATCAGCTGCCAGCACAAAGTGAAGTCTGAAGGGAAATCTACCAATTAACTGAAAATAATGAGAAAATTATTATTGTTACACTAATCAAAGTGAATTTGTTACCAAGAAATTTGGAAGTCAACACATTTGTAAGCATGTATGGTCTAGTATTACAGGTCTGGTATGAACAAAGTCAGAATCAGTGCATCCACTGGGGTGCAGAGACTCTGGAGACTGAAGGAATCACCAAGCCTTATCTATCCTACAGAACTGGACAAAATGATCTCGAGCATTAATTCCTTTAGGAGAAGAAATTGCTTTCCCAAATATGCCAATGCTTGCTGTTAAGTCTAATAAATCTGCAATTGACCTGGAACACGTTATTTAGAGACACGTTCAAGTTCAATTTAAGGACTCCAGTGAATTTACTTGTTACGCTGTTGAATTGTTTAAATAAACCTTTACCTTTGCAGCTGGGAACTGCATCTTACTGCCAGTTTGAATTTTCTAATTATGTCTTAGGAGGTCCCTTTTCTTCTCTACTCTTTAAGAACCTCTATGAGTAGATACATTCTCAATACAAGATGGCAAGGAATTTTGATTTCAAGTCTGGCAGTGTTTGTATTAAGGACGCAGTTACAAGCAGGGATTGTGAACATTTGAAAAGGTTATGTGTTACTTTTTTAATAGCATGATTTTACATCAGTGGCCTCAGTGACTCGCTGATGAATCAGAATGACAACTTTGCCTCCACAGCTGTGGACTGTTGGATCCTGGTTTTTAAAGTCTGCACAGCATACTTGTAACTGGAACAAATACTCTTTCAACCAGGAGTGAGTTCATAAAGCTCCCTTTCTTTGCATCAAGTTAGTAGCATGATACTGATACTTCTCAAGATTTTCTGGACTTCTGCTGTGTTTTCCTCTGCTCTAGTTATTTTCACCTGGCAGGATCAAGCTTTTCTCTGAGCACTTGTGAAAGGAGAGTAATTTTCCAGGTCAAATTCCTTGCTTATGGTATGCGCTGCTTGTTTTGCTCCCTTGTAGAGGTTGGACTCAGTTTGTAATACTGTATTTTAAATACTGAAAGGCAGCTATGTAGCAGCTGTGTCCACTGCTTGGTACTATCTGGGATGTGCAGTGAACTTTGTCACTCAAAGTTATTTTACCAATTTAAAAAAAAAGGCATAATATCTTACTTTATCTTAACATCGATGTAGGGTTTGTATTGGCATAGCTTTATCTCATTTCCTGTACACGATGTGTTCTTACCATGTTTCCTGATTTTCTTGGTATTAGTTTCAAAGGCTTTCATTGATCTAAAGCATGCCTTCAGTGAAGACAGAAAATGGAGAATAGAGAATCTAATCCGCTTCTAAAGACGCTGTGTATATGATTTACCTGACAGATGTTTCCTTACAGTTTTACCTAGGTTTTGGGACAAGAATATCTGTATTCTAACCATGTAAATAGTTTTGTTGGGCTTTTATCTTTTTGGGTACGTTAGTAGTGGTGGGCATGCTCATTAGCCATTGTTGTTCCCACTTCATTGCTATTGTTGAGAGACAATATCATCCAGAGTTATATTCAGACTAGTATCCTTGGAATGTCTTTAACTCCTTTGGAGTGTGTCTCCAGCAGCTACATCCATCTATCCACAAAGACTTCTTTCTGTACTTTGTGGTAAGAGTGGGAAGCACACTGTAAGCATACTAATTTATTTGGACAACTAATTCCTTCCTGTTTTACCATTTTACTTAAGGTTAAATGCTTACAGTTGGGTTGCACAGAACTGTCTTGACAAGATGTGCTGTTAACAGGCTTGCTCCTGAGCCTGTGGCTATAATACTAATACTAATCTTTCTACTGCTTTGCAAGCTGGTGTTCAGTATTTCTGATTCCAGAGAGTGTGCTGCCAGAATATGGCTGCTTTTTTTTTTTTCTTTCCTTGATATTAAACTTTCTCCCAAGTGAAAGAAGTGGGAATGAAAAGGTTCAATGAATTCAAGTATTGCTTGGAATTTATTTCTGCAGTTTGCTTGAAACTTGACCTTTATCTAAGCTCTTCTCCCTTCTGGGTCAGGATATGTGTACCTGAATTCAGGATTTTGAGGGTACTGTCCATGAATAAATCCAAAATATGTTGCAATTTGATTTTTTTTTTTTAAGAGCTGAGAATCACAACATGGCTTGAATTTAGAAAGAACATTATTTTGTAGCTGTATCTAAAGTGGAAATGCTCAAACTAAAGCAGAAGTAGAGTTGTCTTTTGCACATCACTGAAGGTCTAGGAAGATTGGTCACTCCTGAATTGCCTGCTTTTTTCCTGCTCTGTAAGCCTTCCCTCTACTTTCCCCTGCTGAAGTCAGGGAGTTACCTCAGGTTAGTTACTTATTTTTTCTGAAACATCATCTTACACTCTTTTAGTTCAAATTTTTATGTATTTTTATGATTTTATGTAATCACATGGTAGTATTTTCTCCCCGTCTCTTAGGTTTTTCTTTTAGTATCGGGTTTTGTAATTGATTTTTCTCTGCACTGAAGTAAAAATGTGGTACACTTTCCTGTGGCATACATTCCTTTAGCTGCAAAATTAACTGAAGTCTAACTTTGAAGGTTGTGGGGGGTTTTTTTGTTGTTTTGTTTTTCTTTAGTAAATAGCTGTTATTTTTTACGGACCTTTTTAATGGAGGCTGCTAGTAACTGCTGAGCAAAAATACCTTTTTTTTTTTTTTTTTTTGGTAGATAAAGCATTTATAGAAAGATGAAAATATTTTCCTTCTAACTTTTCACAAACTTGGTGGGCTTGGATTGGTTCCTCTAAAATGACAACAGTGGAAGTGTTTTTCCTCTTTTGTCGTCTGTCAGTGGCACGTACATCTGAGGCTTCTGATCTTTGGCTTAAACTACTGCTAAGTTTTCATTATAAATGTGCCACCTACTGGAGCAAAAGGCCCATCAGCAAATATTTATTAATATTATCTTCTCCCAGGGACATTTGCATAGTAATTTCTTCCTAGATTTCTGTGCTTATGGTTGTCAAATCTACACTGCTTTTTGTCAGCCTCACCATAGGGTATGAATTTGGTAATAAGAATTTGAGGGGATGTGGAGCATGAAAGTTTAATAACATGTCTTGGAAAGAAAAACAGAATTGATATGCTGAATTATAATGAAAAATACCTGCCTGAAATGAGTGTCCCTTCATGGGTACTCTAAGTCTTGATTTCATGATGGAAAAAAATTACTTAATTGTTCAATATAGTCTTGCAGCAAAAATTATGTTTAACCAAGATTTTAGATTATGCAGTGGTTTTTTGTAGTTGCTGGGTTTTTTAAAAAAAACATCTTTGGTCTTGCCTTGGCATAGGATTAGTCATGATCATCTTTACAATGAGAGGCATTTTGCTTGGAGCTTGTTTTCTTTTATGCTACCATAATGAAATGAGTGATTATTTGTATTGCATATATGTCTTAAGAGCTACAGTTCTATTGTGCTAGACTTGTACAGAATTATGGAAGAGACTTATTCCCAAAATTTTCAAATCTGCTCTGAAACATAAGGCATTAAGACAGTAGTGCAAACTGGAAGAGTAGAATGATCTAGAAAAAATTGCTGAACTCAAATGATTTTCTTGATGTTTCTCATGAAAGTGAGTGCTTGTTTGGCAACACTTGATTGTATCACAGTAGAAGAACGTAATATCGGAACAAAAACAAGCAGAACACCTTCCTGAAGATTAATCTGTTTTGCTGCATATTAAATTTTTGGGTTCCTGTAGGACAGTCTTTCACTTAGGCAGGGTTGCCTTTTTTTCAGTTGGGCTGACCATGATGTAGCTGATATGTTAACGAGACAGCCATAAAATCTGGTGGTTTTCCTTACGCAAGTTGCTGTTTTCTTTCCATGCCTTGTGAGTAAAGCTCAGCCATGAGGGCATTTGCTTTTGAAAAGGAAGAATGAGTCAAGGAACCACCCTCAGAAAATGAGTGTGGACTCGAACAGGCCATGAAGGAGGAGACAGGGAGTTAGGAGCTCTCTGATCTCTTCCCATCTCAAGTTGTGGTGCATGTTGCAAATGCATAGGTTTCCAGGTCCTCAATGTTAAATGCAGGGAGTCCAAATTTTGTGTTTGCTGAATCTTAGACCTCCATTATACTTCAACCGAAATATAAATTGCTTAAATTTTGAGGTTTTAACACAGATTTGTAATAATCATAATCAGTGTCCTTGTACACTCCCTGTTCATTCATCTGTCTAATGCTGTTTAACTGGGTTTTGCTCTGGATGTGTTGGGATGGTATTAAATATTTATTTGGTCAATATACCATCGATAAATAGAATGCAAATATCTATGATAGACTGTCAGGGAGGCTGGAGTGACCACTGGTAGGGCTATGTGGTGCACCTGGGATGGCACAGTAATTGGCAGGAGGTAGCACAATACTTTTCTTCAGGTTTTGAACTTAGTTCTCTCTGTTCAAGGGGGAATTTACATTTCTTTGTCCTAGATATTTGTTGCATAAATTATCTTTTCAGTTCTTTATTTGATAATTGAATGATAGTTGATAATTTCATGTTTCTGGGTGAGGGAAATTTAGGTTTTATGTTGAGTAGTCCTGTTTATGAAAAATATTAATGACTCTTTTTTTTCTTTGGTAGGTGATGGAGCGTATCTTCTACAGTTATGTGAGAAAGGCCAGGGTATATTTCTGGCTTCACTCCAAGTAGTGAACGCTTGCAGTGTGCTGGGGCAGTGCTTCAGGAAGCATGCTGCTTGCAAGAAAAGTGCTCACATTTCCATTGGCTGGAAAAGTAGGAACATCAGCTGGAGTCATTAATATTGTTGTCTTTAGGGGTGCCTGTAGCTGATCTGCCTACTTTCCCAGAATAGGACACTGAAGCCAGTAAATAAGGCAATAAAATATTTCACACCTAATAAATTTCATGATCCAAAAGCAAATAAAATCTAAGCAGTTCTAGGAAGAACACAGTTGTTCCAAATGTTAGGAGATTGAGGTCGTATAGAAAAGACAAGGATAAGAAAAAGCCCTGCTATTTTTATCGAAGGAGGTAAAGATTGTACCTCAGGAAACTTCTGAAATGCTTTAAAATACTTCAGTAATGAAAAAAACAGAAAAGGGAAGTAAATCCTAAGAAACGTCTGAGAGTAAAAACATTTAAGTATGTGAATGTTACTCAACAAAATAAGTGGCTATAAGAACATATCCCAAGGAGGTATTCAAAATAAGTAGAATAAAGTATTACAGAACAGAAATGTAAAAATAAAAAAAATCCCATCCTGCATTCAGTTTTATGGACATCTGGAACTGATTCAAGGCCTATTTCTTCATAACTGGGCTTTTAAGAATGAAGAAATTACCTAATCTGTTATTTCATGTATTAAAAAATGTTGTTCAAAGCATGATTTGATTTTTTTTTTCAGAAATTATTTGGTTATTAGTCTTCTGACTAATGAGTTAAATCAGCTATGTTTCATTTTATAATTTTTACAGGGATATATATGCTTTGACATAGTATATAGACATGTAGCACTAAAAAATAATTTAAAATAATTCCAGAGTACAAAACTGACGTGGGCAGAGAAGTGATACACTAGACATCTCAGGAGTGATAAATTATTTCAAGGAATTGCAATTGGAGTTGTGTATATTAATAAAACCAGTACAAATTATTTGGAAGTTATTTTAGTTTATATCCTGTTATGCCCCAGTCAAGGAAATTTGGAATTTTGCTTTGGAATATGCGAAGTTCAGGACAACAGAGTCTAGCAAGAGTGGGAGAGAAAGGCTTGTTGAAGTCACTGAGACATATGTAATACCTGGATATCTTTCATAAAATAATGTGGCATTTTACTTACAGCTGTTTGAAAATATGACAATTCTTGTAGCGTTAGCATAAACTACTAAAAAAAACTTTTTGGAGGAATATCTGGAAGTGTTTTGAAAGTCAAAGGCCCAGACTTTTGATTCCTGCAAATAATGATGCTTTTCTAGGGTAACCTCAAAATAAGCAGGTTTGTTTCCCAATTGTGTGTTGTAGCCATAAATAAAACTATAATTTTATTTCTCTGCCAAACAAGAAAAATTATTTGATAAGTGTTTTTCAATCATTCATATGTAAGCTAAACAAGTGCACATAAAATGTTCTATTCATGACATTATATACTCCTTACCACTGTTACAGCCCTGAGAATTGCATAGAACTACTTTGAGAATTTTTAACTTGCAGTTCTTCTCTCCTGTGTACAGGAGGAAATTGCAAGGAAGGTTTGAAGAAGAAAAGAAGAAAGAGGTATAGGATGTATTTTAGTGTGGTGGGGGGCTTTAGGTGTAACAAATTTGAACGTGTCTGTGTCTCATACTTGTGGCACTGTGGTGGTTTTGGATGTTTGGGTTTTTTCAGCCTAGTAACCTTTATGGCCCTTGGCAATTGTTAAAATCACTTCCACTTATGTCAGCTGAGAATGACTTGGCTATTGTTGTCAGCATCTTGGTGGAGCTTCCAACTCACAAGCTTTCAGAAAAACTCCTTCCAGACAGTACTTGTGAACACAGACAGCTTCAGCTGGGGTGAGGGATATTGCTGACCATTTCTGTGGCTCCTGTATATGCTGAAAGATGACTAGGATGGTCCTTAGCTGCATTTGTGAAGCAGTGACAGCCTTCCTTGTTTGGTATGGTAGATAAAGGCTGTTCTGCATCTATTCAAGTGCAACAGATTGCAAAGCTTTTCTCCTTAGGTAAAATGACCTGTGCCTGGATGATAACCCTGGTTTTCCCATGCTGCCAAAGGAAACCTGTATATCCACTCTTGTGAGCTGAATTTTTTGTCTGGATCATTTGTTTTGTGTAGGTATTTTAACATTCTGCATGGTTCCTAAACACAAACTGGTTTGGTTTTTTTTTTTCCTGTCATTTCCAAATATAGCAGTTAAGCACCAAATTGCTGAAAATAGAAGCTAGGTAGGCCAATTTGCATCCAAGGCAGTTGTTGCTGTCTGTTTCTCAAATGTTTTTTCTTGTGTGTCACTAAGCTTAGCCCAGCAGTGGCTGTCTCAGGCTGTGCACATGATCAGCAGGCACACTGTGCTGGCACTTAGTCCCTTTATAGGCAGTACCACCATTCTGACTTTATTAAAGGGAAGCTGCTCCTGTTTGCAGAGCTTGTTTGTATTTTGAAAATGTCCCATGTAGTTGCCTTCAGATATTCACTGTCCCTCAGTTCCTTTCTCAACTTAGTGACTGATCATACCACTTGTAAAATTAGATCTGTGATCAAATATTTCAAGTTGCCCTTTCATGAGACTTAAGCTGAGTCACTCCATTTATCGTACAAAAGTACTGTGCACAGTTGAGTGTTTACATAAGAACAAACTGCCATTGTTCATGAGTTTCTAAATTCTGTCTCTCTAAGGTGGACTTCCAAATCATCATGCCCCACATCTAGACTCCGGCGTTTCAGCCTCTGAGGTTTCTGAGAAGCCTGTAAAACTGTCTGTTGCCAAGCTGCTTTCTAGTGAGCACACCTCTGGGAAGATTTCTGTGCCTCGCTTGTTTTATCCAGTAGAGTCTTGGGACAGTTTTGACTCCAGAAATGTGTTCCTGATTTCCCTGTTCAAGGTAGTAGTCGGCAAAGAGTTGAGTTGACGAGCTTGAAACTTCTGCTTTTAGCCAGCCTAGATTGTTTTCAAACACACATAGAAAACATTGCATTATCTTAGCATATGAACATTAAATTGGCATAAACCTGTATAACGTGAAATTAGACGTTATGGTTGAATTGGGTTCTGAATTTTTTATCAATAGATACATTAATTGTGATAGACTACAGTAGATACTAATATGATCTTATGTGATGCTACAGGGTATGTTGGCTTACGATATGTGTTTAAAAACTCCTGAGTTTTTTGGGTTTCACCTGTTAACATGCAATAGCATTTTCGTTCTAAAAGCTGTGTTTTGATATTCACTGAAAAGCTTTTGAAGATTCATATCAACAATATGGATATTAAACGTAGCGAAACCGGGAAAACTCAAGGTAAACTTATGTGATAGTTCATCTTATGCCATAGCTTAATTGTTAAAGACAGTGGCGTACATTCGGGTTTTGGCAAGGATTTATTCTGGCGAGGTGTTGAGTTTGCAATCCAACAGAGCACTTGAGAACGTAGGTTTTTACATAACTATATTGAAGATTTGTGATTAACTGTGGATTTCTCTTCAGTGAGTCAGTGGCAGTAAAACCACTGCAATGTCTTGTGCTCTGGAGCTTCTCTACTGGTACCAGTGGGGTTCTGCATCAGAGCAAGGTCAAATGCTGAAGCAAATTCTGTGAGCAAAGGGTGGTGCTCCAGCTTTTATTGGCAAATTCTCAGCAAATTTTCAGTTGAAAATTCAGTGTGTTCAATGTATCACGCTTGTAGACTGCTTGGAATTGGCGTGGTTTTGGTTCAGATTGTAGCACCCACATCAGTTACCTAATTCTGTTGATTTCTGAGTGTATGTGTTTCTTTGATAGACTGCTTACATTTTTTTAAGTAATGCTCTGACAAAGCAATATTATTGAAATATGCTGCCATCAACAACAATATGAAGAGGTATTAATATGATTAAGGTCTACACATTTGATGGAGTCAATAGGTTTCTAAATCCTGTTTATTTTTATTTACCACAGTTCCTTAAATAAATAAAGGCTAAAGTACTGGACTGAATTTCTATAAGAATTTAGAAGATTTATGATTTTTAATGTATAATACCCCTTGAATTGTTTAAGTTTGTCTAAATGTATTGTCAGTATACTCATACTCCAGGCAGTATTTTCTCTTTTCTTTACTTACATTCCAATTTTGAAATGAGGTGATAAAACTTGTAGCTTTCTTCACCTAATTGGCTTGTAAACACAAAGCTTTATCTGTCCTAACTATATCCAATCTTATTGTATTGAATAATTTTCAAAAGAAAGAATGGAACTTCAGTACTGAAGTTTGCAATTTATATTGAAATAACGTGTGTTGTGTTTGCTCTGGATTGATGTGAGTGAAGTGTATAGCATTGCACCTACACAAAGACACACCAAAATCTACAGTGTGAGAAATTGTATTTGCACACGTTCTAGAATACTGTTTAGTCATCCTTTATTGATAAATACCGTTCACATTTATTGAAACCATACATTTCTTAGAGTCACAGCTTTTCCCCCCGTTTCTTTGAACCAAGAACAGTTATACGGCTTTGAATCCTTACAATACTAGGTGCAAGTTTTTGGGGGGCGTTTCATTTAGTTAATGACAATTTGGTGACTTTCTGATTATGATATGAAACATACATAATTATTTCTGTACTATTAATGTATTCAGCTAATATGTGGCTGATTAGAATTCATAGCATTTCAAAACTGGTTTTGCTGTTATTCCTAAAAAAAATCTACTAGACACAAATCCATATTAACTAGAGGGGAGCTAAGAGGCTACTAAACAAGTAAAAAGGTTGCCAAAAGGAGCTAAAAGTACTGTGTATTACTAATCTACTCAATTATAATCTGTGTTTGAGGTACAAGTATGAATAGGGAAAACATAATATTTTTATACAATTTCTGTGGTGTCCAAATATGTTTGGGAGGATTTTTTTCCCAGGCAGTTGTTGGTGTTGAAAATCAGTTTCTGTCTGCATAAAACACAACTGTTGCTTTTATCACATTTTGTTTATATAGGAATGTATATAATGTGATTTCATTGATATGCTTTGTTATGCTTTAATTTGACTTTCCAAAGATTATTAGTATATGTTGTGTAGCACACTTTCTGAATTCTTTTACAAACACTTAAGTAAATGAGATTGAGTTAAGAAGGCACAATCTTATTACAGGTTATGTACTAGGAAAGGCTAGAAGGAATCCTCAGTAAAAAAATCAACAAACAAGTTTGAGTTAAATACTGCAAAGTTCATACATCTGAATGTTTCTGTTAAATTTTCCAATTTTCCTCTTTTTGTTTTTCAAATTTCTAACTTTGGTATCTTATATTCATGACACTTAACTTTAGCATCCTGTTAAAAATGTTGTGTGCCAGTTTGGCAGTCAGAGTTGTGTTGGTAGAGGATACAAGACAGTACTGATTTACAGTGTGCTATAAAACCAGGCTCAGGAAGTGTGGGATCCCAGGCATAGGGAAGGAACATGGGTATAGGCCAAAATAAAAAAGATTATGTGGAACATACCTGATGTTTATATAGCCTAGACACTGTTGCTTTTTCAAAAACTGTGCAGTTCTAATAGATTGATATTTAACCTCACAAAGCATCTACCTAGCTACTGTGAGGTGGAGAGTTTCTCTGAAATGATCCATGAAAAGGTTTATGATGGGGTGGCCATCAGACACAAAATTCCCATATTATGGGTGGCATGAGGCATGATCCGCTTGTGAGAAAATCAGTTGATGCTCGCTTTTAGTGGTGGAAGGATTGACAAGAGGGTGGAGAGACTGCTTTGCAAAGGGCCTTAAAAGTTCAGCATCTAAACATGAGCTGTGCTAGGGCTTATCATTGTCTAGTGATGAGCGCTCTCCCTCCACTGGTCCATGCAGCAAGTTCTGGTGTGTTCGGAGTGCAGGCCTTCCTCCGGGCTGGGCAGTAGGGCTGCTCAAGAGGGGCCATCGTTGGCTGCAGGCCAGGAGAGTTGATTTCTGCACTTCTGTTTAATGAGTTTACATCAACCCTAATGTAGATTTTCGTTCTGGCTTAGATGGTTGGTCATAATTATAATATCTGGATGCTGTCTTCCATTATTTGAGCATTATTTTCCCATTCTCTTCAGCAAGCTGTGCATTACCAGGCTCGATTGGGGTGTTATGTACACTTAGCACAGCCATACAGCAGTGCGGCCCCACCAGCTGCAAGACATGGTGCTGCAGTCAAAACCAGAACACTGACAGCTTGCAGAGCAAACCAGAAGTTGCACTGCAACCAGGGTAAATATTTGACTAAAAATGAGCCAGTATGCAAGACTGTGCTGTAGAGATTTATAAGCCATATCTGAAAAGAGCTCCGAAGGACAATCCTATTGATTTTATTCTTATCTTGATGACCTTGTAGTTTGAGTTAATGGTTTCTAAACTCGATTGATGAGTTTGTGGGACAGTTCTGTTTGTCTCCAGTCAAGGAGAAAGGAAAGTAGTGTAGAGTTGAAATATAAACTCTTAAGATTTTGTTCACTCTCTAAACCTTCAATAAGTATTTTAACTTGCATGGGTGTAGAATAAATGAAAACATAGTAATTGTATAATCTAGACAAGATTGAAATGTAGTTCATCCATTTTAAATGATTTATTTCTCAAACCTTATAACTTGGAAGTCATCTGGAATTACAATAGGCGTGCTTACACTTGGCTCATAGAAATTTTCAAAGAAGTTGGAGTTTGATAAGGATGGGGAAAAAAAGAGTCCGGTCTTACTGATATAAAAACCAGGCTGTTTCTCACTGTGGCACTCCTGGTGTGGTTTGTAAGGCAGAATATGTTTTTTCCTATCTGTGAATACATGTACCTGGGGAGGTAGCCATTCTTTTGGGATAGCAGAGCTGCAGAATTATCTCAGGGAATGGTCTTTTGTGTCAGATCATTAACTGATTTTAAAATTGTCACAGCTTCTGTAAATCCAGACATAAAAGCAAGTATGCAGAATTTCATGTAGCTACTGCTAAGATACATCCTGATTTTCAGTTCCCACGTGGCACAGTGAACTTCACCTTCATACATAATGTTGTTAAAAGTTGGATGTTTTATAGATGAGGAGGTTGTTGCTCTCTTGTAAATGTTAACTATGAGAGCAGTCTGCATAAGATCAAGAGGCACTAAGGGATAATGTAGTTGGAGTTTTTCAAACAACTGTATCTGTTTCAGAATGAAGATTCTTGGTAGAAAAAATAAGACAAAATAGATCTCACAGTTTCAGCATAATTAAGATTTTTGCCAGTGGCTATTATGGGAAAATGTTCTTAAATATTTTACCCTAACCCCTTTGAAAGTTTTGATGTTAGCTGAGCAGGATTTTCATTCTGCGGCTACTTTATGAAGCAAAAGCAGCTCTCATTCCCAAATTTCTAACTAACCAGGAGGACCAGAGCTGTAATTAGCATTTACCTCTTCTTTTCTTTCCTTTCCTGATGGAAAGATCCTTAAGTCAATCAGGTTAAGGGTAAATTTTGTTAAAGCATAAAGTGTTTTCCTCTTAATAAAAATGAGAAAAAAAACTCCTCAGAAACTATGTAATAATATATGTATATAAAAAGTAAAATAAGTTTGGGGAATTTGCATTATTTGATAGGGATCTAAATTATGTAAATAAATCTGCTCTTGGTAACTTGCACATTAGTATTCTCTTCACGCTCTCTTCAAGCAAGGTGGTTAAGCATGCTTAAGCATGACCTCTGTTTTGCACAGGCAAGGAACGAAAAAATAGCACAGCAAACTCATAGAAGATATAAAAGGGAAATAGGGCTTGCATTTTTACATGGGTTTTTTTTGTTTGTTTGTTTCAGGTCAAGTAAGATTAATGATAATATGTAGAGGCTTCTGTATAAAAATTCCATCTATTGTGACCAGCATTAAAGCTCTATTTTAAAAATATTGACAAGTTAACTCTTGGCCTCTTATATGTTACTGAGAAGAGATCTTTGAAATAGTCTTAGCAACACCCATTTGATTTATTTCTTGGAAGATGTCTGAGCAGGAAGCCATGTCTATGTTTTAAGGTAGATTCTTGTATTAATGAGCTGGTCTCTGGTTTCCTGAGCCAGTATCCTTTAGCACCAATTTTTATAATGCCATTTTTTTTCCCCTCATTTAAGTGCTAGTGCTGCTAGTGCTCAACTGCACAGAAAAGGGTTTAAACTAGGTATAGACCACCTGGAGAGTTGGCTGAGAATTTATTATGGTCTTTTTATCTTAAGATGTAACAGAGAAGAAATGATGTGATGTTGCTTTATGTTAACATGTAACAGAGAGGAGATGATTTAAGTAAAACAGTAGCTGATACTGCAGTAATAAAGTTCACATGAAGCAGGGTAGGGAAGATGAAAGAACGTGTCAGAGTAATGTGATATATTGGAAATTGATAATAGCTTTGTTTTGGTGAGTTAAATTTCTTCTGGATGGGCAACACAAAAATGGGAGGTACAAGATGAATAAAGGATTTGGGTTTTGAACTTCTGTGTGTAAAACTGAAGAATACATGTCATAATAAGACACAAGTCCTATGCAAAATGGTGGTAAGGCCATTCCCAGGTGAGTATTACTGTCTGTTCTTTTCTGCAACAAAAAAGGATTTCTCTGAGGAAGAGGAGCACAGAACATCTGATGTTAAGTGCTATCACGGCTACTTTAGACACAAAAGCACTTTCTTGCCAATATTATATGAGAGAACCTGACAAATTATAGGAAGGTCCTTTTTGTTTCCCCTCATGTCTCAGCATCTGAAGACATGAAATTATTTCATATTCACCTTTCCAAACCCTGATATTATATAATAATTTAATTTGAATACAGAAATGGATTTCCTATGTCACTTTCACACTGTAGCTTCAGAGAATACATTGAGTGATGCAGGTATTTAAAAAGCCTCTTAACTGAATTGCTCCTGGAATTTTTATATCTTGAATATTTTAAGTCACAGTATTTTGAGTTGTGATCATTTAGTAATAAGAACAATGGCTTTTCCATCTCTCAGTATTCTCTACAAAGAATGAACTCATTTCACATAGTCTCCAGGGATTTTGGAGCGTGGCTGTTAGTGGTATAGATAGCCACTTTTCTTTGTAGATTGATTTCATGAGTATAGATTTAATGAGATTTCTCAGTGTTAGTTTTATGCTCTAGAATTGTATATATAGATCTGTCTATTACTAGATAAAACTGTTGATCTTTGGACTGTGCTTTGTATTGTCTGTGATCTGGAACTTGCTTAACAAACACTGCACAAGCAGAGTTGTGGAAATAATAGCATAATTTCAGTTGCTATTTTGAAAAGGGGTGAACAAGAGCTAAATTCTCTGATAGAATTATGTTATCTTAATTTAAGAGTCTTGTGACACGTTTTTGTCACTATTGATTTTTTAAAATATCTTTTTAATATATGTTTTTTTAATATATCATCAGCTTGTATGTGCATACTTGTAACCTTTATCAAACATATTCTTGCAAAATTGGTTAATCGCAGTATCGGAGAACAGCCCAGGTTTGAAAGGACCTTGAAAGACCATCTGAGCCAAGCTTTCCTGGGAAGGGGAGTCACAATGAGATTATCTAGCAGCTGGTTCACATCTTGAAATTGTCCGGCAATGGGGTTTCCATCATGTTCCTGAGGAGGTTGTTGCAGTGAACTCTCATCTCACTGTAGTATTTTCTCATGTCAAGTTGAAGCATCTCCCTTCACCTTGTCACTGTGCACTCCTTACACCTTGTCTTCTCCATATGGATCCTCATGGAGAGAGAGCTTCCATCCTCTTTGTGACTGTCCTTTAAGTACCGAAATTCTGTTATGAGTTCCCACCTAAGCCTTCTCTTTTCCAGGGAGAAAAGTCCAACTCCTTCAGTCTTTCCTCACAGGGCAGGTTCTCTGGCCCTTTGATCACCGTTAAGGGCCTTCTTTGGACCTCTCCACTCTGTCCATGTCTTTCTTGGTATGTGGGGACTAGAACTGTACGCAGTACTGTGGTGCAGCCTGACAAGCACTGAGTAGATTGGGATGATCACATCTCTGTCTCTGTTTATAAAGCCCCTGTGGATTGAGGATTACAGATTAATCTTAATTAAGGTTGAACATATATTTTTTTTTTCATACTGAGATTTCGAAGTGACGGAAATGACCAGAGTTTGCTAAGCTGTTTTGCAATCTCTGTGTTTGTATTCACAGCCAGTGATGTCAGATGTGGTTTCTGTTTTCTGCTGTTCTTTATATGTGAGTTGTTATTGATGGATGATGGCCATTTCTCTGTAAGGAAAAGTGAGGATATATGTCTTCCTCAACAAGTAGATGTGAGGTTGCAAGATGTTATTTGGTGCTGGTCTTCATGTCACTCTGTTTCATGTATGAAAATAGAAGGTTATATGAAGGGTTGTGCCAAAGCTGCTCTGGCTTTGCATCTCAAGTTTCAGTCTAGATCCAAATCTGGCTCTGGTAAGGAACATTTGTCTCATTAGACAGTTTTTCTCTTCTCAGAAGCCAGCAATGCTGACTGAAACAAATTAACGGGAACCGTTTGGGAGGAGCAGACAGGAGACTGCTTGTGTGCCTGACTCCAGAGATGTCCAAAACCAAAATACTGAGTTACCTTTTTGTCCATTTCTTAATATGGAGCTACTAGTATTTCACAGTTCTGTTGCTGCCAATCTTTCATGTTTATTGACAATTATGGCAGAGAATTGCTTGGCTGAAGGTTCAGTTTATTTACAAAGACAGCAGAAATTTTCTGCAAGGGTCCTTTTCTAGGTTCAGGAGGTACTCACCTCTTTCTTGTGATGTATTTGAGAAGGCTGCCCTGTGCAGGTTAACCCCTTGAAGACTGAAGAATACAGACTACCAAAGTATATTCTAACTGGTGTTCAAGGATGTAAGCTCTTGGCTTGTAGGATTTGACATTGAGTTAATTATACAGGCTTTTCCTTTCTGTGAGTTATCTTTTATATGAAACCTGTACTTCTTTCTAAAGCAGTTATTTTCTCATACACAATATATATTTAATGATTTGAGATGCCAAATTAAGCACTGATTTGCCTATATGTGTGGTGTTTTTTGAAGTCCAGTCAGTTTTACTCTTTCTCAAGTTTCCATCTCAGGAGCAAAGTTTTTAAAGAAAATTCTTAAAGCTGTTATTTCATATCTAAAAAATATGAAATTGAGAAGAGGAAACCTGAGGTTAAGTTATTCTAAGACCAACCATTTCTATTCATCATCTACTCAGTCTGCTTAACCCCTGTGTATCCATTAAATCCTCCTCTGAAATCAGTGAAATGAAAGAAGATGCCTGACATGCTCAGTAGACCAATGGGCATGAAGGCCTAGAAGTATGTGCAAAATACAGAAAGAGTAAGATAATATCCTTATTAAACAAATGCAGATACATTGAAAGCAGGTGAGGTTGTTTCTTGCACTGCCCCTTCACTAAGTGAAGGCACTTGTTAAGGTACTTGTTTTAACCAGCAATATTATAGTGCAGACAGCAAACCCAAGCTACCCAGTTAATCTATCCAGACAATACTTTATTTATGTAATCAATTTATTGTATCATTTGTTTCTAAAGGAGATACAGAAGTGATCTTACTGTAATTTTAAATGTATTGGTATTCATTATGATGTAACTTACCTTTCCCAGGTGTTTAGTATGGTTCTACAGCTGTCAAAATGAGCAGACTTCATAAACTGACTCATTTACGGAAAGTGGCCCTCTGCTCAATTCAATTAAAACTGCTTTTCTAAACTTTCAGTGTTCTATTTAAGAACACAACTATTATGATTTTATTAAACTAAAAAATACCGAGTGATGTCCACCACTCTTTTGTCTGAGCCCAACAGGCCAGACATAAATATGCAAAGTGAGGGATTCATGGGAATAATTTTGTAAATTGGTAGAGAGAGCTAATAACAAAACTTTAGATAAAATGTTCATTTATCCAGAAGACTTTTTCAAGGAGAGAGTCCTTTTATGTTTAAAAGACAAAGTAAATTGTCTCTATTTTCCATTAAACTTAAGTGCTGTTAGGTGCCAAAATGTTCTGTGGCTGAAGGAGATGCTGGCCATACTGCATAGTCCATCTCATTCAGCTGTTTTTAGTTCATCTGGTCCTGGATGTTTGTTCTTCATGTTTCATTGTGTACCAATGCACAGAGCTTCCCTAGTGAACCAGCTTGCTCAACAAAAATTGTCTTGCAGTCACTTAAAAGCAGGGCACGTTTAAGCCTCATTCATTCTAATAGGTCTTGCCTATATTTTTGGGGGAAACCAGCTTATCAGGGCAGCCTAAATTAGTACAGTATAAGCAGCTGTGATTGCAACCATGGATCTGTACCATTAATTTAAAGAGAGCATAGGTTGTGTTTCTTTTAAGGGTACCTCAGACTTAAATTGAGGTGAAGCTGAAGAATTGCAGAAAGACAGCTGGCCTAGTTTTCCAAGGACACAGTATCTGCAGTTTCTTTTGGCTTCTGTGCAGTTTCAGAGGATCAGTGCTTTGGGAAACTGGGTTGAATGGCAGATAATAGTGCAATAGCCCTCAGGAATAATCATCATATTAGGGAAAGCTTAGTCAAATGGCTTGACACTTTGATATTTTTATTTAGTTAATAATAATGTTGAAATAACCTAATTTGATTAAGATTTTTAATTTTAAAAATGCATATGCATGTATTAAAAATAATGTTGTGATGCTTATCTGTTTTCTATATGACAATTAAAAGCTCAGTTATGTTTTTATGGGAATAAATCTGCATCCTGTCATGCGTTGCAGTATGCTGGTACTTTGCCAAAAGGGTGGCAGACTGCAGTGCTATGAATCTGTTGAAGTCCAAACAAACTTGTTTAGGGAAAATCAGAGAAAATTACATGCCAGTCTGAGTGAGCAAATCCAAATTACTTCAGTCTATGGTTAATTAAATGAGGTTGCCTCAAAATTCATAACAGGTGCCTGGAATGACCTTACTTAATGTTATCAGTCCTTTAAATGTCTCCGGGGAACTTGGATCAGCTGACTGAGAACCCCCTTAAAGAAAGGATGTCCTATGCGAGCATGTTGTTGCAAGGGGATAGAACAGGTACATCTCAGATGCCCTGAAGGAAATAAATACCCAAGTGCATGTGAGAAAAGGCAGCTGAGGTATCAAGGAAGAACCTTAGAGGTTAAAATTTCAAGATTAATATTTTATCCAGATTGAGAGAGGAAGGATGTCATGTATACAGTGCGAATAAAACCTGTACGGAATGCTTATAAAATACAGCAGGATTTGGAGTTAATGTTTCAGGATGAAGTAATTCCTCTAAGATATTGCTGTGATTTTTGAGCTGTAGTAACATAACCTACACAGTTCCTGTGGTGTTTTTAGAACCGTTAGCTTTGGGAGCTGCAGAGCAAACTGATGGAATTTTCCATCGAAATGGTATAGGTGGAGGTTTGACAGTGAAGCCGCTGCTGCAGCGCTGTTCCTGGAGTTGGGGTGGGTTGTTTGTCTTCTATCCAATGCCTGGAAATTTTCAGCTGAGCTTCTGTATATCTTGCACTTGTTCATACACAGCTTTGGGAGCATATGCTTATGTTTATAGTAGAGAGATATATATATATATATACTTATGGAGTCTCAGAAATACTTGAATGACTCTGTGCATCTGTGAACCTGCAAACCTTTCGAGATGGATTTTAACGGGTGTAAATCTCATTCTAATTCTGCTGTGTCTGAACACAACATGCCATTTCTGCAAAGCCCATGTACACGATTCAATGACTTTGTAGAAAAAGAAGGCTGGCTGCCAAGAAAAATTAACCCCATGTCTTGTGTCAGTTAAGCAGTTTAAATGACTTTCACACCTAAGGCTGAAATAAAAATGAGCTACTACTTGTCACCATGCTCTGGGAGACTGGTCTCCTTGTTGAGTAACGACATCCATCTGCTTCAGAAAAAATTTACTATAGCAGACTGTGTCCTACTACACGAATCCAGCTGCCTGACCACAGAAACAATCCTCCCAGTGCAACGCAGAGCCCTTGGTCAGCGTTTCACATGCATCTTCCATGTCCAAAATAACCCTGGCATGGTTATTTGTGCTGGGAGGTTCCATTGTGTCAGCTTTCTACCTCCCCATGGTCTGCAACGTAGTTATGCTGATGCACGAGTGTATTTTCTTTCCAGCTGTCTCTGAAGTGGGTGCCATTGATCTGATGTTTTGCAGATATACTGAAACCCAGACTCCAGTATGAGGTATTGTGCAATCCTGGGGGGAGGGGAAAATAGGGGGGAAAAAAAACCAAAAAAAAACCCCCAGCAAAATGAAAAAACCCAGCTGCTAACTCAAGCAGCACCAGAAAGGAAAAGGATTTGGTTTGCAAGAAGAGAAAAGAAAGAAACAGAGGCCAGTATGAGCATAGTTAGGCACAGTGGAGTGTGAATTTAAGTAGAGAAAGGATAGATGGAAAGACGATGAAAAGGAAAACTGAGAGAAAGTGGCAAACAGAGGCAAGATTGAAGGGTAGGGAGTTTGGGAAATGTGCAATTCCTCCCAGAGTGAAGACGCTGTGTGGGAGAAGATTGGACCCAATACACAGTCCACAGAACAGACATCTCGCTTCACATTTGCGGAGTATGGGTAGAAATCAAGTTTCTTGGATTGTGCCAGTTAACCAACTCAGCCCCTGAAGGCAGGAGACTTTCCTCAGCCTCTGTTTTATGACTCTGGATGAGCACAGTCATACTGTGTCATACCTGCACCCAGTTGAAACACTTGCCTTAGAACTAGGCTGTACAGTCTTCCAGCTCTGCTTTTTATCAGAAGTGATTTCATCTGTAGAAACTTCCCTGCCCTTCCATTAAACAACAATGTCCGTTTAGGAGGGAGGTGGTAAGTTAAAATCTGAACAGAAAGAGATACTGACATCTTGGATAAGTCTTCCAGTAAGATCCCTTAATTAGTGAGCCTGTGTGTCATGAATGCTGTTTTTGATATGGTTTAGTTTCTTTTTCTCTTTCTCCTTGCATCAGGATGCTATGCTTTTCATAGCAAAAAACTCAGACGGTAATTTGGAGGCAGTTTGAGCTGTCAGCTCATGTTATAATATACCTGGATATATTGTTTATTTCTTATACCTTCATTCTCTCAGTAAAACTGTCTTGATCCTTTTTGCCTGTGTTCAGACCTTTTGGATATTAGTCCCTGGGAAAAAAAAATTATGCTTGGCTTGTTGGGGAAGTTGAGGGGGGTTTTTATTTGCTTGTTTATTTGTTTTTGGGGGTTTTTTGATGCATCTATGTGAAGTAGCTATTCAAACAGAATTTGTTTCATGTAAGTACAAGATATCAGCAGGAGCTGGTAGTTTCTAATAGTCCTTTCATATGTATTTCAAAAATGTGCTTGCCATGATCATATGCCTTATGCATAATCTGGGGCCAAGTGAAATACTGCTTTTCTGAATTCTCCTGGAGCCAAACTTAGTGAGAGCTGGATGACAGGAAAAGGAAGATCTGTGATTTATATATATATATATATATGTGACTGGATGTGCAGATGTCTTGGTGGGGGTTAGGATTTAAGAGTTCAGAAGAATACAGTTGCTTGCCTCTGCCTTTAGTCTGTGTCTGTGTGTACAACAATTCACTGTGATTAACTTGATGAGGGGAAAAGACTGAGAGGAAAATAACTGAACTCCTTTGATTCAATAGTTCTCTGTTCTGAGATGTTTCTGGAAAGCCCCGGGAGTTTGTCATGTCTTGTGAAATTTACCTACTGAGAAAGGGATTTAACTGTTACTCACTGGACATGTGCTTGACCACATCTTTTGCCTGTTGTGTGTGCCTGTACAGGAGGATCTGGTTGTTCTACCTCACCTCAAACTTCTGTTTTCCTCCTGCAAACTGGGATGATTCTTAGAGATTGTATTAAGTGCAGTGTATTAAAATACTACTCAAGCGTGGCCAGCAGATTTCCCACCACATTTGACAGGGCATCAGTATTCTCCTGACAAAGTTACCTCACCTTGGCTTTGAGCCCTGCTTTGAATTTTAGAAGCTAAATATGGGTGATTTGGCACTACGTATGCTTAATAAAATTTGGGTTACTGATCCTTTATTACAAGAGGTAGAGAGGATAGTTGTTTTTTGTTGAATAAAGGTCCTTTCTTTTACGTACTAGTCATTGGTTTAAGTCCATGTCTCTGGAGGGTGGTTCTAGTTCATTGGTGTGATATTCCACATATCATTATAAATTCATTTAAATATTCATTATATTCGTTCTATCTGAGATCATAACAGTAGCATTTTTCTGGTGAAAACACATGTGAAAATATTTGGTGAACAAAGATGAGAATTAAGAATCATGATGGGGTAGTATGATTAAAAACAAGGTCAAACTTTAGCTACTAAGTTTTGTCTTTTTCTGAACTTTTATGTTATTACCAGATATTGCCCATTTTTTTTCTAAACTGCCCTTTTGTGAAAATTTGCTGTAACAATTCTGTATGTGACTAGTATATGGTGCACTGAAGAGAAAACCTTGAGAACAGGAACAAGCCAAAAGAGTTGCTTGTGCATGAAAAGGAAAGGACAAAACCTAAAGGATCCAAGCATAGCTATGCAGAGAAGCCTTTTATGAATTTGACAGTAGGATGCTATTCCTGTTTGGCACTTAATTCTACAGAAGTCCACACTGCTAAATGTAGTACTTCTTGGAAAGATGATTTTTCTCAGTGCTCAGTCTGAAAATACAGCACATCTGCATATACTGTCCATTTCTCTTCAGTCGCATCCTGACAGTACAATTCTCCAAGTTTCTAATCAGCCAAAATACAAGCATGTCAGACTCCATTCTGCTAGGGAGAGTTGCTTGTATCAAAGCAATGTGGGGGGAGAGCGTGGACATAGAATCTAAGTGAAAACAGCATGCTTTGTATAGATGGTTTTGGATTCTGGGTGACTTTTGTTTGTTATTAATACTTGTTAGCTGAGATAAGTAAGCTATTAAAAGTGCTGTAAATGTCACTTCTCCAGCCTCCACATAAAAGAGAAAAAATACAGGGGGGGAAGAATTTAAAGTATGAGCTTTGGTTTAAAAAAAAGCCACCACCTGAGCATCTTGGCAGTTGAGCTGTTTAATGTCAGCTTTTCTTTCTTTGACTAGACAGGAGCTGCTTGTGAATGACACCTGAGCGCATTTGGCCTCAGATAACCTCCTCAGGAGGCCTTTCCTTTCTTTTTACTCTGTGGTTCTAGTGGGCATACTTTTGTGTGCTCTCTCGCTCCCTCTCTCTCTCTCTCTCTCTCTGTGCCCCTTGCTCAGATGGCTGGTGTGGGTGTGACACTTGCAGTGAACATTGTACCACTGTGTTATGGAAGTTCAGCACCTCACAGCTGCTTGGGAAAAAAATGCATTCATTTTTATATTTAATTTACCATTGTTCTTTGCCTGTTTTACTTTCATCTTAATGTTTTTGCTTTCTTTTCATCTCTCCTTCTGGTATAATAACATTTGCCCTTTTGTTGCGTTCTTCTGGCACATATTGTACTGTCTTTAAACCTTCCCTCCACACCTTTCTCTTCTGTATTTCACTTTCTCCTCTTTCTCTTCCAGCCACCTATCCTTGCCCTTGTGACTTCTTCATCTATAATGCAGTAGCCACATGACTGCCTCAGACTGCTGTTCCAAAAGGAATTGCTGTCGTTCTGCTTTCCTTCTCACCCACAGCACCTCTGTTGTGCTTGCACAAGTGCATTGCATGCCCTCAATACCCAGAGTCCATCACGCTCATGATGTGAAGAGGCATTCTGTGGTGTTACGGATCTCTGAAGAGGCCTTCTTAGACAAAAAGAGGGCATCTCCAAAATCTTGGGACAGTGGCTGTCAGTCAAGTAGGTGGGACTTAGCATTGTTTAAAGCGAGGGGAAGAGAGAACTCTAGTTAAAACTGTGATGGTTTGTGCTTGGAGATCTCATTTTAGATGTGAGCTAGAGGGCAGGCTGACACATTAAATCTGAGGTTAGGGTGTCCTAAGACCTTCCTCTGAAACCAAGGTCTGGTCTTCTGTGAGAGACAGGGTGTTATATGCTGTTAAGAGGGCAATAGAAAGGAGCTACAGCACATTGAACTAGATAAATGGCTAAAAGTAGTGCATTGTAATGGTTTTAGCAAGGAACTATCAAACATTGCTAAAAAAAGACGCTGCAGTCGTGGAGGGAGTGAGGGATCTGTGCCTCCAGTTCGGGGGAGTTACAGTCCCTGCTGTTTTGTCTTTCTATAATGCATAGACCTACTACATGCTTATGGAATGTGTAAGACACTTCTGCAGTTAACAGTGAAATTGCAAAAAGAAAATCCTTCAGTCATCACAGAAAATGCAATTATTACTATTACTATCAGCATGAGAGAACAGAGTATTTATTGAGAACTCTGGTAATCTTGTGAAGTCATCAGAGTCTACATAAAACCCACATAAAATTTCACAGGAGTTTGGTGTTGCCAATCCCAAGTGTGCAATGAGAATGAGTCACATCTTCCAAGATTTGCTTAAAAATCAGAGAGGTTTATTTTTAATTGGGTTTTATTTTTATTTGCCTTTTTATTTTAAAGCTGATTCATTTTTTCCATTGCTAGCAATGTCCACAACCGTTTTTTCTTGTTTTTTGGTTTTTTTAAGAAAGGGACTTTTTTAACAAGAGTACCAAATATTTTGGGAAATGTAACAAAATTATGTAATTGCTGCCAACTCATGTTAGCAGGTAATTATCACAGTAATCCCCCTTTAGTGGAAGGGAGGAGTAGGAGGTTGTAGAATAAAATAAGATTAAGCTAAATTTTCACGTGTGCTGTTTTGAGTAACCAACAGTCACATACTAGAGAAAGAGTGTTGTCACTGGAACAATATACTTTATTCAGGACTGGGTACAAATTTAATCTTGTCACAGAAATTCTGTCTAGTATTTCTAGAGATGTGGAAATTTCTTCCAAGAAGTTTACTTTTTAAAGTCATCTTTTATCTCTCTTCTCGTTCCTTCACTTATGTAAAAAACAAATGATTAAGTAAATCTTTATACATTTAACACAAAGCATTAAAGTGGAAGGATTATATACAAGATTTTTCCTGTAATATTTATTTGTGGGTGAGGAATTATCTGACGTAACTGCAAACTGCATCAGGTAAAAATCTGTTCCTAATGATCTGGGATGACTTCTTTCTCTCTCTTTTAATTTTTTTATTTTATTGTTAATAACACTCTTTCTATCAAGTATCCTTACTAGGTTAATTCTTTAGAAGAGTCAGAAGTTCTGTGCAGACCCCAGCTGAGGTGTACTGACACAGCACATCCAAAAGTGAGGGGCTGCAGATTAGAGAGATTCCTCTTGAAATTTAGGATTTGAGTCCCAGCTTTGAGATTATGTGCCTTTTGCCTCTATAACATGAAGAGGGATATTTTTCCCTGTCATGGCAAAGGTTAATTTTAATTTTGGGAAAATAGTCTGTGGTCAGTTTTACTGGACAGTAGGTACTTGCCACGGTAGCGGCAGCATTCTGAATGTTTTCATTGTGTGTCCAGTTTGGTCTTGTAGGTGACTTTGGGGCTAAATAAAAAGTCCCAAACCAGCTCCCTGTTTGTATTTCTTTAAAAGGAGTCTTTTGTATCAGAGCAGACAAATTCAGCTATAATGAAATGAAGTGTTATGGAAAGATGGGGCGTTTACTTTTGCAAAACTTGCCTACTGTTTAGATTTTCCTTCATGCACTGTATTAGTTCTGTAAGGAGTTCTTCTCTCCTGCTGAAGGATAAGCAACTAATTTGAAACCAATTGCAGGACAGATATACTAAAATATGTTAACTTTAAAAATTTTACAGAAGTGACTGCCTTCTCTTTTTTTTTTAATGGTTTTGCTACCTCAAATTAAGGTGGCACCAGCTGCCGCCTGTCTGCATCACTTGTGCATAGCCTGAAGAGATACCATTCACCAATGGGAGTGAAGTAAAGTGTCCCAGCAGCTTTGTGGGGCAAGACATATTTCTCAGCAGCACAAGTTCAAACCCTGCTCAAGGCTTGCAGCAAGTCAAAAAGGAGCTTGTGAGAACATTGCTTTTGCTAGATCTATTGTGCAGAAGTTTCTATTCTGCTGAACTAACTGTAGAAGAGAAACATGCTTCTGGGTAAGTAATTCCATGTGGAGGTTGAAATCTGTCTTTCAAGCAGCTGCATAATAGAGCGCTGTATGCTTGCTCCAGCTGTATAGAAGGAGAAATGCAGGCACTGTTTAGCTGATTTATTTTTAATAGCAATCCATTAGTGAAAGCTGTACTCATTTGCTGCAGTTTAGGAACAGAGTAGTCAAATTTGGAAATCTTACCACCATGGGTGACTGTGATCTATTTTATTTAGATACTTTTTATCTTGGGGTAAACTGCGTCAAAGAAATACAAATGCCAAAATCAGCATTTGAACTTTTTTTCCCCCCTGTTTAGATGGTAATCGTGGCATTTTCAGAAGGAAGGCTCTAAATGAAAATTTTTGTTAGTAAGTCCTTTGGAAGTATGTATTTCTTAAATGTGAAAATAAATGTTTCTTATTTGGGAGCCTACTGATGGTACACTGTAAAAAAATTAATGCTTAATTATTGCATGTCTTTAATTCTCTCTTATTATGCTGCTAAAACTTGTTGACTAATATTATTTATATAATAGTTTTAATAAGCACGAATAGTAGTAGCATTTGAAATAGGGATTGCCTTTGAGTGTATTTTAAAGAACAACTTGAAATTATTAAGTTTCCAAATTGTTAATGTGTTGCAGATTATACAGTATTGCTTAACTGCAGTGTTAAAATGTGCATGATGCATTCAAAAAGTTCCTCTTAGGATGCCTTGTTAGGTCGAAAACATCAATGCTTTCTTCTGTCCTCAAAGTCCTGTTTATAGCTAGATGATTAGCTTGTAAGAGACACCTTTTTTGGTTGTTTTTTTTTCACTACGAGGCATCCTTGACTGGAGGAATGTCAATGGTAGGTTTTTCAGCTGTTGAAATAAATAGTAATAGAATGCTCATTTTCTGTGATTTGAATGTTTAAATTGCTTTTTGTCCTGTGTAAGGATGATCATCCTTGGTATGTGGTAAATTACATATCATAGAATTCTGTTGCTTTTAAAACTACTGCTAATATTTCTCTCTCCTTTTTTTTTTTTAACGTAAACTGATGCGTGATTATTGACTGTAATTTTTTGTTACTGTCACCTTATTTAACTTTCTAAAGACAAGAAAATGGCCTGGAGAGGTGTTTTTTTCAGGCAGAATTTAAGATTAGTGCAGAATTTAGCTTAGTCTGGTTGAATTGATGAGATTTCAGCAAATTAGGTTGCATGTTTGTATGTGCTTCAGGACTGTTAATACAGCTTTTTTATAAGCATTTATCCCTTGTCCTTTTTCTCTCCATATATGTGTCTGTGACCTTGTTTCTGTATTTCATTTGATCATAGTTTTATACCTTGGGTGCTGGATTCTGTGTTGCAGGGAATTGCTTTCTAGTTTTTCTAGACCTTTGCTTCTCTGTCTTTTTGTGTGTTCAGATAAAGTCACAATAGTAATTTGCTGTGTTGCACAGAAATACATGTTGTAGCAAATTTAACAGAGAAGCCTGAGAGAAATCTGGTGATTTGGTTGTTCCTATTGTTCATCTACTTGGTTTCAGCAATCTCTATTTAGAAATGTGGTAATTGTGTCTGAAATTGGAGCAATCCACATCTTCCATGCAGTGTCAAGATGCTTTGTTAAACATCACTAGACACAGTTTCCCTGTGCTACCATTATCATGGTAATGTCTAGATTCACATTTATCTTTGGCTTCCCCAGCGTGGCTTATCTGAGAGCCCACAGAATGGGCCACTCTGCTGGGCAGTGCAGACAGCCCAAAAATCTTGGGCTGTTCCTGTCTCCTGGGAGAAAAGACATAGGCAATGGGCAGTCCATGCTGGCCAGGCATCATCTGTTTGTAGCTTTGCCTAGCAGCTGGCAAGCCCAAAAATGGTTTGCCAGCTGAGAGAGAGAAGTGAGAGCGCAAAAACTGGTGTCAAGCCTTTGGGGACAGTTGGACTGGGATAAAAGCAAGAGAGAAAATTCTGTCTATTCAAAAAGTGAAAAAAAGCCCATGAAAACAAACAAACTAGAAAGAAAACCCCAATGAACAACAAATCCCCAAACCAAGCAAACTCAACTAACCAAAAAAATCCCAGTTTTAACCCATAAAAACTACTTTCTGCAGAACATCCAGCTCTGTTACACCGAGCAAGAGAATCTCTTAAGAAGGGAAACCCAATAAAACCTGGAAACTTTTGCACCAGATTAAATAGGAATTTTGCAAGAGCTGAGCAATGCAGATGCTGGCAGATGAGGGAAAACGTCTGAGCCATACTGGTAGTCCAGCACTATCTTGCCCCTGCTTTCGAGGAAGCAGGCACAGGAGCTGAGTCACAGGGACAAGAGGCAGCAGTGGGGGTCAGACAGGGTCCTGGAAAGGGGGTGTTTGCGCAGGACTCTGAACTTGTGGGAGGTGTCTGAGTAAAGAAGGATAATCCATAAGTACAGAAGTAGTCTGCTGTCACTTTCCCAATGATCTCTCCTAAAGATAGTAATTTGAAAAGAGAAAGGTGAGACTAGCTTTACATGTCAGCAAGGGTTTCAGTAATGCAGAACATTCTGCAAATAAAATTCATGTCAAAAATTTGCATTTAGATAGATGAATATCCCAGATGCATGTACAGATTTCCTGATTTTGCAAACAAATATTTGAGTTTGTTCAGTACTTGAAAATTTGGCCTTTGGGGAGAAGATGCTTTTACGTGCTGTAATACTAAAATGCTTTGAGCAAAGTTTAAAATTATATTCTATGGCTGTAGAGAACATTGACATCTTTTGGAATGACGTATTCAAATATCCTTATGGTTGATGGTGTATTCGTATTTGAATAAATTCAGGAAAGATTCATCCAAAGCTGTTTCAATCCAGTACTGCTTTAAAGAAACAGGAAAATATAATCATTTCATCACTCAAAGCTGCTTAAACTTTCAGGGGAAAAAGGGTTACTACTTAAATTTCAGATGAAAGGAGTGTTTTGTGAATTCATCTGTGTCATCTATTCATACCTGAATTAAAATGAGCCATGATGTACTGCACCTTCTCAGGACCATTACATAAGCTTCCTTGTTCTAAAACATGCACAAGTTTGAAATGTGCAAACAGAACTGAAAGAAACTTTGCAGTAGTTTCTCCACAAGCAGGAAGCCTAATATTTGCACAACAATCAATAGAGTAAAGAACACAGAGAGAAGCAGCACTCTCTCCTACAAAAGTTGATTTAACTGGTAAAAGAAGGTAGGATCTATCTGAACAAGAACTTTCTTTTAGTTAGACCTGTTCGGTTGGGGATGGGTTTGGCTTGACTTCTGCAGAACCTTGTTGGTCGTGGTTTGGAGTTGTGCAATTTAAAAAAGAGATTGTTTTTTAGTGTGCTATATTTGGAACAGTTTTCTCCTGCTTTCATTTCTGGGATATTGATCAGGTCTTTTAGTAGTATTTTGGTGAGACTCAAATGAAGATTAGTTAAAGAAAATCTCATCCTGATACACCTTGCTTTGCAGAAAAAAGGAGTTTCTTTATGTATGATTAACTTATATATTTCTCTAATTCTTTGCTGTCATGTTTATTTGTTTGTCTTGTGCACCTTTAGGGAGAATTTTGTCCTCACTGTGGGCGAGAAGGTAAAGGGAAGAACTCACTGACCTCAGTGCAAACCAGAAAGGGACAAGAAAGGACAGGGGACAGTATACTTTTATTTCTTGTTATTCTCTGATCTGCAGGCCTAATACTATTATCTCACAATAAAAGTTAGCAATTTTCAATTCAAGCAAAAAGTTGCTGAATCCAGGAACTTGTAAGAAGAAGCTAAACATGTCTTTGTAGCCTGTTGTTTTCATTATCCTTTGTGCGAGAACTCAGAAAAATATTGTTTTTTCCTAAGTTCAGTGGGTAGGAAAAATTAGTGGTCACATGTTCTACCTACAGAGAATGGTTTACAGAAAGACCTGCCTGTCCTCAAAGCCCTGGGAAAAACCTGCCCATTGGAATGAGAGGAGGCAACTGGGGTATTGAGGCTGAGCTAAATTTTTAGGGTTTGAGAGAGGACATTTTGCTGTCTTAGCCTGGTGGTGTTTTTCACTGCTGCAGTGGTTGTAGGACCAGGCGTGTGAAGGTGGTGGGTATGGAATGAGCCTTAGAAGTAGCATGCAGCTTTCAGAGGCTGGTCGGAGTTTCTGGGAGGTTATTGAAATCTCTCTGAGGCAAAGGTGAGGACAGGGAAAGATGATTTTCAGCACTTCAGAAGGTACATCAATAAACCAAGCATTAGGTGGACAGGCTTAGGAAATTCTTTCATATACCAACAGTCAGTGAAAATACGAGAAATTCCCTCAAAATTTTAAGAATTCCTTGCAGTGGACAGCATCAGATAATATTAATTGGGTAATATCTATCAGATTTAATTTGTTCAAACTTACATGCACTCAAATTACTTAAAATAGCTGTTCTCAGAAGTGACTTTAAATTTAAAACAATAACAGAATTTTAACTAGGCAAGGAAAACTTCAACTAATAGACTGACATAAGTTACCAAGAAATGTGGTCTTGGAATAAAAAGTAATGTGCAAACTTCCTAGTTAAATGTGTTGCCTGCTGTAGTAATACAAACCAGCCAGTGAAGTTCAGCTTATACTGTGAAACCAAATTTGATTTTGTAGTCTTTGTGGTTGAAATCTCTGTTTCATTAAGTAATTTCATTAACAGTTATTACCAAAGAGAAATGTACCTCAGTCTTCCACGTTTCAAAGGGTAGTGTTCCCCAAAGACCCCCCCTTCAGACATAAATCCAAACCAATGTCCAGTGTTCCCTATGATAGCAGATTCCTTCATTTGAAGAGGTAGGGACTGGTATGACAGTGGTAAGTGCAGTTATCCCCGAGGGATGAAGCAGCTCACCAGATCTCACCATGATTATTAACACGGAGTACTCCCTGTGTGTTATTTTCAAAACTCACCTGTTGGCCATCCTGGATCTTCATGTCCACACAGAACTTCATTTTGTATTGCTTTCTTTTTTAGCACCCTGCTTGTATGGCTGTGCTTGTGTGGTACTCATATAAAAAGAGAAACTTTCAGAATGGAGGAAAGAAAACTGCTTTTTGAACTCTTCCCCTTTGTTACTGTACAACAATACATGCACTGTTAAATGCCAAGGCATTTGCCCGATGCAGAAGAATGCTCAAGTTTGTCCTGTATTTCTTGTTCTTGCTCAGTAAATCACTCAGTCATAGCTTTCACAGTATTGCACAAACCAACCACGTTGCTTAGCAGCTTGGAATGGTGTCCTAAGCCTGTAGAATAGCCTATTCTGATTGATTGAGGAAAGGCTGATTTAAGTAAAACCCCAAAACAAAACACTGCCCCCCAAAAATGCTGAACTTGTCATATAGTTCTGCAGTTGTGTTCAATTTAAAGTACTCTTTGATCATTCTTGTAAATAAACTGAATTATAACATAACCTTGTATATAATATATAAATTTAGAAATAGAATTATAAGTATTGCAGACTCTGGAGACATAAATTGCTTTTATAATTCTTAAGATTACTTAAGAATACAGTCCTACAGTGTTACTTGGAAAGTAGTTGTTTCTGCCATGTGTTAGGTGGCCTTCAGGAAACTAAAGGGCAGAATGCAACAGTTACAGCAAGAGGCTGTCACGTAAGTCAGCCACAGATCAGCTTTTCCTTTAAAAAGTGTTATATATTTATAAAGCAACGTTCAGTGATTACTTTAAAAAAGAGATGTGGAAAGATACAGTTTTGTCTACATTCCTTGGCTTTTTTAGGTGGTTTGTTTTTTGGGTGTTTTGTTTGGGTGTTTTGTTTTGGTTTTGTTTGGTTGTTTTTTTGGTGTTTTTGTTCGTTGTTTTTTTGTTTGTTTGTTTTTATTTGTTTGGGGTTTTTTGATAGCTTCAGGGTTTTTAGGTTTACTTCAGGGTAGGTACCAAATTCTATGAATTCTGAAAAGGTGGCTAATTCTTAATAGTGTTTGTTAGTAATTCCAGGCCTGCTGTTAGGCTAATTCCTGTGTTTCATTTCCATTGCAAAAATGAATCAGTTTTTTGATATTAACAAGTGTTTTTCAGTGACTTCAGATACCATATATTAACGTCTGTCACCATGTTGTGATGGCACAGCTTAAAGAGGTAGAAATGTCAATAACATGTCTAACAAGTAGCTCTGAAATAGTCTTTGAAAACTTAGCACCAACTTCCTGAAATGACAGGTAGTAGCACAGAACAACAAGAAAGCACATGAAAAGAGAGTAATTCAAAATGTTTAAAGCTTTTGAAAAGATTGAGAAATAATGACAGACTCAATCCTGTGGTTTAACTGAAAAAGTAATTATATGCTTGTGTGATTTTGATAGTAGCTGTTCAGCCAGTAAAAGATTTAGGGAATACTGGGAGGTGAGGGAGTAGGGTGTCCATCTCTCATTCCCATTCTTTTTATAGCTTATGGCATGTGCTGAGCTCTAAAGCTGAATGACCAGGTTTTAGAAGGTTCCCTGGGAACATTGTCCTTTACCTTTAAATTTTTATCTTGTAATGCTGGTTTTATTGGAAGCTTTGCTGCTTGCTGCAGTGGAATGAGGAGGTGGCCTCTGAAGCAGTATGGTGTATTTCTGACATGCTTTAAAACAAAAGGCTGATCGCCACCTCCACTGCCTATTAGCTGCCTAATGTGCTGCAGGTCAGACTCTCACAGGGTTCATGCTTCAGCTCAAAGTGTCATGGCTGGCTTGCTCAATGTTTATTTTTTACTCACGTGGTTCCTCTGAGACTAGTGGAATTAATCTAATGGACAAGAACATGCTTGAGAATAGAAATAGGATCAGCAATCCACAAAATCTGGTCTTTGTCGCATTTGAATGAAAGATAAGTAAATTCTTAAAAGGGGGGTATTTTCATTTTAGTTTTGCATCTTGAGTGTAAAGGAGTCCATGGGGAGTGATGTACATTTCTGATTAAGTGGAACTCTATCTGTAGAACAAAATTACTCAGTTTTTCGCTGAGCATACTCAATAGTAAGGGATATACTTCAAGATCAGCAGTGGTAGAGACTATATAATTACTCTGTGGCTCTGTGCTCTTTAAATTTTAAAATTATGATAATTATCACATTTAAAATACATTTTATAAGTTTTAATATTGAAAATACAATTGAAATACAAGTGCAACTGATATTGAAACGCAGGAAAATAGGCTGCACTCACTAATTTCATTACTTTCTGGTCTTCCTTTGAAAGTCCTAAGATACTTGGTTTTCCTGCCTTTCCCATGGGTCACTTTCTTTTTGCTTTATTGAATAGATTGCTTTGGATATTGGTTTTCCCAATATTAAGCTTTTGAAATACCATTTATTTCTTCCATCTCGTCATTACTAATTATAACCACAGTGTATCAAACTAAGGGACACTCTTTGCTTACAGTATTTATGCCTCAAACATTTGTGGTGCAGTGAGGGGTTCAGATAGTAGTTTCCTTTTAAATTAGTCCTGGTATTAGAGGTAGGAATGATGTTCTTTGGTTGCACTGAAGAGTCTTAATAACCTCATTAAAATATTATTTTTAAATTGTCTGCTTTAAGTTGGCTCACGGATCCCTTTTGAACCGTGCTTTCCCTGCAGTGGAGTTGGTCACTGCTTGTGTCCTGGTCACCAGGATCATAAAGGTGACCCTGCTTATTCTGCCATTTGGGTGTTGCTGTTCCCTTGCGTGCAGCAGCCTTGGAGCTACTTTTAGTGGATTTCTCTGTGCGTATGTGGTGCTTTGAAACACGTTCCATTACATGAGGGGTCTTTAAGCCAAATGCTTAGTTCCAGCAGCTGTAAATGGTATCACTTTACTGTTGTAGCAGTCAGCTCTTGGAACATTAAGGGCATGATTGTTTTACTTTTTGACTCCCTGTTCCAGTTTGACCACTGAGAAATAGTATCAAATAATGAAGGGGATGGGATCCTATTACAGCTTAATAATAGTGGAACAAGCAAGCAAACAAAAACAACTAAATAACCCATTTCTTTCTACAGGATTCAAATTAAAGGTAAAGGCTTACTATATTGTAGTGTGATACTTAAGGGCTAGTAATAGTCTTAATGTTTCAAAGTTACATTACCAGGATCTGGGTAGCATTTTGAGTTAAAAGGAATGAGTGGCTTTTTTGAGCTGGGAGGGTGAGCTGATTACAGAAGATCTAACCACAGAACACACATTAAAATTTTCTAATACTTGGTCTAAATGGGAAAGATTCATCCAGATACATTTAACATTCTGAGTCTGCAAATCTATGGCTTTTTTTGCTCCTAGTTGGAGGACTAGTTGTAAGATTTGGGAAATCCTTCTGTTACAGCTGCCTGAGAAGTACTTTGAGATGTAGTTATGCAAGTTTTTTATGATAAAAACGAGGATCTTAGCACTGTCTTTGCTTTTTAAAATTTAACAAAGGAAATGCTTCTGCCTGAAAGAGAGAAATTGCTTCTTGTAAATCCAAACACCAGGGATTGAAATCCTAGACCCTTAGAGCAAGGAAAATGTAAGAAATATTAAGAAGCATAACAAAGTTTGTACAAAGACAGTGTTTTGTATCCATTTGTGAGTCATTCGGTACTTAAAAGTTATGTAATACTGTCAATTATGAATACAAATCCAGGGGGAATTTTAAGGCCTTTCATTAGAATTTCAAAACTATGATACCCTAAAGATTAATTCCCTAAGGAAACATGAACATAAATAATGATCTATCTGCTACTGACCTCAGAAAATATACGAACTCCAGTTAAATGATTGGAATGATTGTTCACACCAAAAGGATCAAAAAGATGAAAGACGGGCTTTGTAGAAGAGCAGCAAGGTTTCTTAATTTGAGCTACTGCAAGGGCATTGCATGGTGGCTGTGGCTGCTTTTCCATGCTCTGCTCAGGGCCCCTTGCTCCCGGCAGCACTGCAGCTTCTCTCTGCCACACGTCGTGAGGGAAAGGCTTCCCACCTCTGTGCCTTCACACCAAGGAAGTCACCTTCTCACAGCCTAGTGCAGCAAGGAACTTCTTAGCTCATACAGCAAGACAGCAGTTAAATCTCTGCTTTTAGTACTCGTTGCGAGAAGTTGCTGGATGATTTGTGGGTGTGTTTGCAGTTTCTGCATCATTCTGTTTTCCTGATTTGATACCTTTTAAAACTTTGGTTTTGACCTCTCGTTACTGTTTGTCTTAAATGCAGTTCTCCCTCTGCGCTTGTGTAGTCGAAGAGCCCTATTCCTTCACCCTTGGTTTATCCTGATACTGTTCTTTATTCAAGGTATTTTAAATAGAAATATAGGAGCTGAAATACTAGGCAAACTGCTATCACTGGAAGTCAAGAGTTTATAATCATTTTAATCATGTGAAAGAAAGATTCATACTTTGTCTGAGGAAGTTACATGTCTCTCTTTTTCTCAGGTTTCCTTAGATAAACTAAGCGGTGCTTCACATAGATGCTAGTACAGTGTACCTCACAATAATTTTGTGTGAATAGCTACTAAGTTTTAAATACACGCCCTTTCACATGCCTGGTATGTTATGAATGTATGTTAATCTTCAAATGCAACTTATCCTTGACATTATCAGTTTCTTGCTTTACTTCTTTTTGAGTTCCGTCTGGAATTTTTTTCATTGAAAATGCTTTTCCAAAAGTCTTTCCCCTATAAAATAGTCTTTCCATAACCCTTTAAATTGAAACCTTTTATTTCCTTTCCCATCACACATTTCTTTAAATTTTGTTTCGGGGAAGATGTTTTTGCTCCCAAGGTGAGTGTAATTCCAAACGTATTTGATAAAAATATACCTGGAACTGAGTCTGAGGCTGCCAGTCAACTTGTTTCCTTTTCCCTTTGAGTTTTAGCTCATTTCATGGTGTGTGGACTTCTTTCCCTTCCATTCAGGCTTGACTGTGGGGGCACAAGGATCAGAAATGTCATTGTGGTTTATTATTATTTTCATCATCATGGGGGTGGTGGAGTCACCTTCCCTGGAGGTGTTTAAGAAAAGAGTGCCTGTGGCACTTAGTGCCATGGTCTAGTTGACAAGGTGGTGTTTGGTCACAGGTTGGAGTTAATGATCTCAAAGGTCTTTTCCAACCTAGTTAATTCTGTGATTATTATTATCATTACTATTAAGATTTGTATTTTCCCTTCACATCTCCCTTTCAGAGAGGCGTGGAATTGGACTTGGCAATCTGCCAGCAGTGGTGTGCCAGACTGCATTTTTCTGTCTGTAGCTGGAGCTGTGTGTTGGCTCGCACTCAGAACCCGGCAGTTGCTGCTGTGTGGGTGGGGTGGTGCCCAGGTCTCAGTGTCCTGCTGCCCCTGATGGATGCTCTTCCAGGGGGTGCATTGCATGCTGTTGTTGGGCATCCTTGTCTCAGGGGGCTGCTGCCTCTCTCCTCCATGAGAGGAGAGCACTTTCTCCTTTTGAAACGAGCTCTTGTCTTGATGGGCATCTGCCCAGGTGGCTTGCCTAAGCTGTGCAATCTGTGTGATTGAACAAGCCTAGAGCAGGAGTTGCTGAGGCAAAGCTGAGGTTGGACTAATGGAACTTCTGAGAGTGGGCAAGGAGGTTGTTTAAAATATTGTCTTGCCCTCTTTTTGATGAAGTTGCTTTTTTATTCCCACTCCTTTTTTTTGTTGTTGTGATTGTTTGCATCATGTCCCTTAGCCCCTAGGTGAGTGATATCTGAGATCCTGAATTGTATCTTCTTCTCCCTCAACTGATAAAAAATTATTTGCTCAAAAGAACCAAAAAGTAGTGGTTTTAAGAATTCTATTTCCACATTAAGCACCTTTGCTATAGATCAGATAATTTGTAGAACTAGAATCAATGTGTGTGTTTAATTTCAGTTTATCATTAGAGTGTTCTCACTCAGCTGGAAACTCTAAAGCTGTGGGAACAGACCTTCACTGTTACAGCCTGCCTGCCCTTTCATATATTAACATTTAATATTTTCGCTGCTGTGTGAGCTCCAAAGTCAATTCAAGGGTTCTTAGTGAAAGCAGATTTTGTCCAATACGAGCAAAAGCTCATGCTTGTCAGTGTGAAGTGTTCTTTCTGAAGTGTCAACAAAATGTATTTTGGCACAGAGGCCAGGTTGTTGAAAGCTGAGGGTTCGCAAGAGGCCATGGTAGAGGTGAAAGGAGCCTCAAGTGGGATGTCAGGGCTGTGGGGAGCAGGGGCAGGGGATGAGAAAATTCAGTGACTGGGAAAGGTCATGCAGGAGTCTTTCAGCAGGGAGGCCTGGTGAGGAGGAGGAAGAATCACTTGAATCTCAGTTTTCCTCCTTGTCTTCTGCATTATCCGCTACTGCTTGTTGTCTTGCTAGAATATTCCTCCTGACTCTTTTATCTTGAACCTCGTGGGAACAGACAAGCCAAGGTCTGCTCATGGGGCAGGAAATTGAGGGGCTAAAGCTGCTCCTGCTGCTGGGGGAGGATCAGGCAGCAACCCCTGGGAATAGGCTTTGTGTTCACACTGCCACCAAGGTGTTGGGAGCAAGGCAGTGGTGTCAAGTTGAGGCTGAGGGGAAGGCTCTTGGATAGGAAAATATTCTTTCAGCTGTCCCTGACAGCTGCTTGCTTTGTCTGTGGGATGGCTCTGCAGGACAAGGTTCTGATTTATTGCATTTTGTTTGTACCAAACCAGGGATAACCTGCTATTTATAATTTTCTTTAGAAATTCTCTGACTCCTCAACAACAGGATTTAAGATAGAAAAGGTAATACTTACTGTGATCCCATGCATTTTGTCCACTCAGGAGCAGGAGCTGTGGAGAGACGGAAGGATTTCAAAACCTAGGACTGGAATCTGAAAGGTGTGAAGTATGCTAGGGCTGAGTGCCCTCAATTCCCACCAGTTGCAAGTTACTGTAATATGAGTTAATGGATTATGAGCAGAGAGCAGTGGGATTCAGCTGTTAGTCTGAGCTTCTGCACATAGTCTGTACAGGAAGGGTTGTACTGCAGAGAAAGCAGATCTGTAGGACTAGAGGAAAAAATTCAAGGAGGGGATCCTTGATTTTTTTCCTAGGTTGTGTTGTGTTTCTAAGGATGAAGCAACACTTTGCATGAGGTGGCATCACTTGGTGAGGAAGATGAAGCATAAAACTTCCTTCTTCCCACCCATTTTGAGATACAAGAAGAGAAAATACATACATGAGAAGAGAGAATAAGGTAAGGGTCTTTGTGCAGTGACTGTTTTATCCTTCAGGATATGGGGCTGGAGTCAACTTCTGTATCTCTTGTGCAACAGCAGGGAGACAGTCCCCTTTGCCTCTTCATTCTCAGCAGAACTACTACAGAGGGCAGGAGGAAACACAAGGCTCTTTTTTCTTTGCCTCTTTTTTTTTTTGAGCAAGGCTCTGACTCAAAACTTCCTGTTGAAAATAACTTGCATGAGACCCTGCGGCTCCGTACTGGCAAGTAGCATCCTATTACTAAAGAATAACCGTTTCTCCAGCATTAAGATTGCTATTCAGCTGTTCTTTGTCTCTATGGCAACTTTAAGTGTAACAACAAAGCAGTAGGTGATGTTGTCAGCCAGAAATCTGTAACGTTCAAGTGATTGTTGATAGCAACAAAATGGATGCCAGTGCAGGGTCACTTACAGCCAGTAATTGATACTGCACCTATGGCTGAAGTATAACAGCATGGCACATTTTGAAGCAGAAAATACACCAGAAAAAGTAAGGTTGATGCAATTGGCAGTTTTTATAAATTATACATGAGGTCCTGCTTGAAAATTCAAAACTATGTGTACCTTCAGTAATGGAACGAATTGTATGAAAAGTGAAGAGCTCCTTGTATGTACAATATATGCCACCTGGAGAGCAGCTCAAGCTTTCTTCTCTGTTTCTTGATGAAACAGAGAACAAGAGCCACTTTAGAAAAGTGGGGTCAGTTCCTAAAAGGGATAAAAGTTAAAGTTCTCATCTAACTTCAGAG
Source organism: Oreocharis arfaki (assembly GCA_013398015.1). Taxonomy (NCBI): domain Eukaryota; kingdom Metazoa; phylum Chordata; class Aves; order Passeriformes; family Paramythiidae; genus Oreocharis; species Oreocharis arfaki. Next base: position 83,405 of record VZRR01014002.1, on the reverse strand, counting down.
TTGATCTGAAAAAGGAAGTACGTTTAAAAAGAAAAGGGAATGCTTTTCTTAAAAATAATAAAATAAAAAGAGGTTGGGATGGAATTACCAACCAGTTTATTTTTTATTATCAGTTTTTGATCTTAATCTCATGGTGTCAGGGATTTAGAAGTTTTACTGACATGTAAAATTGAAAATAATTCATGGGGAAAAGCCATGAGAAAGTATCAGCACTGCTGATACTAGTGCTGGAAACCAACTATGAGAGAAAAATTTTTAAAAAGGATGATTGATGTTAAAGCAGGAAGAATAGGAATTATAGTAGTTTTTATGTAGAGACATGCTAAATAAGGAAATCCATTCTTAAGAAAAAGTAGTGATGGATGTGTTAATGAAAATAAAACTCTTTAAGTAGTTTTTGTCTGATATCTGGCAAATCTATATAAACTGCTGGTGCTAGATGTAGGGTGGGAATTCTGCCTCTTAGTATGTGTGTATGCATGCTGTCAGTGCAGTGTGTACCAAGACACCTTTTGGAATCTTGATCTAGCTGAACTTGAGTGCCACTCTCTCCAGTTAAAGTATCATGTTAGTGCTCTGTATTTGGTAGAAGTCTCACCTCATTTATTGCATGCAGGGTTCCCCATTGTTTGAGCTGTCTGTAATCAAAGAAGGCTTTTCTCCTGTGTGAGAAAGATGGAGGATGGAAAGTGCAATCATTTGTTCTCCAGAGCTTACTTGGCAGCATCCAACAAACCCTGTTTTACTGCAGGCAAACAGAACAGCTTCATTCACTGACAACAGCACAGGATATCATCTGATGTCTCTTTTAGACTTCAGAGGACTGGACAGATACTCACATGGTCCTTGGTTACCTATGGCTCCACTTACACCTGCTTGTGCCCCTCTTAAATGAGGATAACATTTGTGTATTTTATTTAATTTGTTGTATTCTAATAATTGAGCCTGCTTGCATCATGAAACACATCCAACTCTTGCTGAAACTTTGATTCCCTATTTGTTTTCGTTTGTTTCAGATAGGAAAGCTTTCTGAGCAGTCTTGTGGTTTTCAAAGTGTATAGATAAACCCAAAGCATGCATTTAATTAAAATAAAATAATAGCATTTTTGAAGTTGTCAGTTATTTAGTCTTCCTTAACACTCTTAATGAAATTGAAATTCTAACCTGCATCATCATCAACCTTTAGTATGTCAGTGTGTTGTGTGACAAAACTTAAGCTGAGGTCTTAAAGTTTTTTTTTTTTTTTTTTTTTTTTTTTTTTTTTTTTTTTTTGCTTACAGCTTCTTATGCTGTACACTTTGAGACCAGATCAGCTTAAGGGAGCAATGCAGCCACTGTTGTAGTTAACACTGGAACATTTCAAAGGAAAGCATTGTCACAAGCTATTTATTACTTGGTGTTAACAGCTCCCTCCTAACGGTCTTGTGAAAAGTTTGCTGTTCATTTGAATGAACTAATGACATTTTTGTCTTGCTTATTTTCTCCTATATTTCTCTAAGATTATACAAATATAGCTCTTTAAAAACATGGACCACTTCAGAAAGTTGTCTTTGTAGTCAGCACTGATGTGGCTCTCTACAAGGTATCTCTTCCAGATTATGGCTTGAACTTTGTTTGAAGCTGCAGTGATGAAAAGTGGAATAGTTTACAGGAGCAGGCTCTCAGGACAGCAGGCCCCCGTGGGTGGGGTGGGGACCCTCAAGGCAAGGCCTCCTGCCTTGCTGTGAGAGCTGCCAGCAGCCATGGACACGTGGTGCTGAGGAGAGATACCAGTGACATGGGGAATAGCAAGGCACCCTGCATGTTCTACCACTTCTGCTGTCAGCACATCACTGAGATGTCAGCAACTAAGCAAACTGTTCGTGCTTGCCTGTCAGCTGAAGGGCACTGCAGAGAAAATCACAAGTGTCATGATTTTGGTAATTTTTTACTTTTAACCTACTCATTCATTTTTCTCATACACTCAACTATCTAAAGCAGTACAAGATGAGAGGAATGTGGGAATCTCTTTGAGAGTGAAATAAATTTGGGTAAATGTTCTTGATGAGATTAATTGATACGGGTCACTGGCAGTAGGGGTCTCTAGTTTCCAGGGCACTTAATTAAATGAACTTTTTTTTAATGAGAGACAGGATAACAGCAGCTCTTCAGACTGACAGGCTGCTTTTAGCACAGTGATCGTAATGCAGGTACTGGAGGTTTCTCTGTGCCTGTTTGCTCTCCTGAGAAGGACAGCTATGTATGTAAAGGTGCCAAATGTATGTCTGTCATAGGAACTGAAGGCCGCCAGGTAACTCCGGCCTGGCCTCGAACTGAGCAGTGCCCGCTTAAGTCAGTATCCACTCAGGCTCCATTCTTTGCAATCAAGTCTGCTGACTCAATCAGTGAAATTTTATATCCCCTTTTAGTCCTCTTCCCTTTGCTTGAATCTTTTGGGGAGCATGTCTCTTTTGACGTGTTATATGTGTTAAATCTCACTGATTCTGTAAGTTGTTCAATCTACAAGCAAAGCTATTCTTGTCCTTAAGTCCAGCCCTACAAACTCTTCTGAAAACTGAAAGTTGCATGTAGTTTTTTTTGCTGTGATTTATCACCAGTGACAGTTTTCTTTGCAAGCCAAATACACATTTATACTTCTGTAACTACAGCTTTTCCAGCATAAGCAAAACATGGAGCAGTGGGATTCCAGACCTTCAGGGAAAGGTGGTTGATGTGTCTATATTGCTCTTACCAGTATTAGATAGAACAGTTCTTTCAACATCTAGTTGGTATTGAAGGATGAACCTTGAAATGCCTGAGCAATTTTTATAATTCCATCAATTAATCTGCATAATTAACAGCTATGATCTTTCTAATTATTTTCCTCTAGATTTTCTTTTAAGTAATTAAAGTTCCAGACTATGAGCAAGATCCTGACACTTGTCATTATTTTCTATTTATTTGGCAAGTATCACATAATCTTCCAGACCATTCCTTTAACTGTGTCATGTATTAGGGATTTTTGTAGCTTCTTGTCAACAGATCTGTTAAAAGATATGATTTTTTTTTGAGATACACATGTGTATAGAAAATAGACCAAATTCCATGGAGCCAGTAGCACTCTTTTTTTTTCCTCTTCTCCTGCCAGCTTTTCACTTACCTGTACTTTTTTCCACTGTTCTGAGTGCTATTTATAGTAAAGTGATTTTCAAATAATGTGGTGTTTGACTGACATTGTAGATTGAAGGTAGAATTCTTTTTTTATTTCATGTAGTTGGATTAGATGACTTGAGATTGTCTAGCCTTACTTTCCATGATTCAATGATCAGATTTTAATCAGAATGCTTTGATATACATAGTAATACTATCTGAAAGTTGCCATCACTCTAGAAAGAGTACATGTAAATTCTTTGATAGATATCTTGCTTTGTTGCCACTTGCACAAATCCTGACATCCCTCAATGAAAGCTTTCTGCCTTTTGCTGATTCAGCTCACAGTGCTTTGCATGCAAGCTGATTGTTACAGTAGATGGAAGGGACATGGCAACTAGCAGCTGTGCTCAGGGGGTTTTATCATGAACTTTGCTAGGAATGCATTATGGAAAATTAGCATTGAAAATCAGATCCAACTGATATTTAGGAATAAAACTGTAAATCTTGTATTTACTGCGAAGATAAGCAATGCTGCTTTTGACTATGACGCATGTTTGTCCTTCATACGAAAATCAAAGTGTTCCATGAACAAAAGCTCCCAGTTTCATTACAGCTGTGGAACTTTCCATTTCATGTGCAGTGGTAGCATGACTCTGTACAAATTGCTTTGACAAAAATAGAATTTATATAAAAGTGGAAAATTCCACTTGCAGAGTGAGAGGGAATCTTAGCAACCTTTTTTTCCCAGAATTTGCAACTGCTCCCGTATTGAAAACTACTAAATTGTTCAGTTGTCAACAACCAGATCTGACAGAAGTGTAGAAGTTTTCCTGCTTTACTTCTCCACAGGAATAAGTATGTGATTCCAGAGTGACACTGTTAGTGTTTATATTTTGTTCTGCACTTCAAGTAAAAAAGACTGCAAGCACCGTCAGAAGATAAAAATGCAAATTTGAAACAGAAATAAGTGTTCTTGTTTCTTAAGCTAAAGCATTTTACTGCTCTATAGAGAGAAATATAGAGCTATTTCTGTATATTTCTGTGTTATAATGTTAAGCTTTTGACAACTCTGTGGAGGAAGGACCCACTTTTTACTGTGAAATGGACCCGATAAAATACATTGCATTGGGGTTATCATTGGTGTTTGCTGGTAAGATATGCTTGTGGTTTTGTTTGCTTCTGTTATATTTTGTTTTATTGATCTCTTGATCAAAACTCATGACAAAACTTTCTGAAAGACATAGCATCCTTGAAATGAAGCAAGGCCATGCTTATTTTTACTTCATAGAATAAAAGTTTAACACTGACAATCAGTACCTTATTGCAAATTGTCTTTAACAACTGCAGTCTTGGTACCCATTCCTGGTCATCTAATCCTCTCCTTGCCAGTGTGGAATTGCTTCTCTTCTACATACAGAACTGTGTTACTCAGTTTTGATACAAATGCATGTGCTGTTGAGAATCTCAAAATCTCTTAGGAGATTATTTCTGCACTTTGGTTCAGCTAAAAAAGGCTGCCACCGTGAACATTAAATATTTCTCAGAATAATCTTGGTGTCAAGAAACTTTCCATGATGTTCAGACCTGTTTTTCCTCACTTACGTCTTTTTATTTCAGTTCTCTCTATTCTCCAAAACCTTTCATAATTTTTCACCTCAGAAGTCTTTTAAATACCTGTACCCCCTCTGGCCTCTGCATCTGTCGTGTATTGTTCCAAGGGTGTCCATGTTTACCTTTTTGTGTTTCCTAGGCTTCCCAGAGCTTGCTTTACCTCAGTCTCTTTTCAATTTGTAAATCCTTTTCCAGTTAAAAGGTACCTGCTGCTCAGCACAATAAGCTTTATCAGAGATGGGCTTCTGAGCCCTTCCTTCATGGAAAGGATACATGGATAGTTTGAGCTTTGTTCTTCATGCTGTGGCTAGGTTATTAGGCTGCTATTAGGCTTTTTCTTCCTTCACCTTAACTGCTACTCTGGCAGGTCAATCCCTTGCTCTTTCAACTCAAATATTATTTGGAAGCACATCAAGCGTTTTTACTATTTATACCTTTTTCTTACATTTCTCACTGCATGACCAAGGGCACCAAAGATTTTTCAGACAAAATGTCCAGATATTTTTATTTTCTGTATTTTTTTGTCTAAGCATTTTTAACTCTGCACCAGTGCCTGATAGAGTGATTTATCAATCTATACGTAGCCCAGCATATGAAGACTGGGTGGTTTCAGAGTGTTTTACAGATTTTCTCCACTGTTATATTTGAACATGTATGTACAGAAATAGTAAGTACTGGGCAGTGCTCATCATGTTCAAACTGCTGTTCTTGTAGGCACCACAGTTTGAAATCTCAAAGTTAGCTAAGTTTTCTAATGCCTGCCATACTGGAATCCAATTGCTCTTACGATTTCTTCTTATTCCCATTTTAAGTTAATTTTTCCTATCCTTCATCATGGATCCCAAGAATTTAATACTGTGCTGCAGGTGAGCACTCATGTCACAGGATGACTGTTTCTCAGTTTGGGTTGGAGACATATTTCCTCTTTTTTTCATGTTGAATGATTGCTCTTCGGAAGTCCTTTGTTGCAAACAATGCTGTTAAATCTGTAGTAAAAAAAAAAGTTTGACTGTTTTGCATTCTGGCTTTGAATTTATCTGAGGACATACCTATCTTTTTTTTTTTTTCAATTGGGGCATCAGTTGTGGTACTCGATTCATGTGTATCCCATAATTCAAATGTATATTCCATAAGCATTCAAAATATGTGGCATACATTTCTGTTCTTTTATAACAGAAAACATATCTGATGATTAAATTTCATTTTGCCTGAATTTTTTTTTTTGGTGTAACTTCCAAAAGTGTTTAGTAGAAGATGTTTGAATTTCATGTGCTGGGGAAAAGGTGTTGCACAAGCCTGAATTTCTGTGTTGGCAGAAAACTGTAAGATTAAAAACTGCCTTTGCAAAGATGGTGAAATGGACCTTAAATTAAAAAACAAACCAAAGAAAACAAAACCCCAGACCACCAAAACTTGATGCATATTGTGTCTTTGAGGTATATTTAGAATAACTTGTATTTTTCTCATAAATTTAAACATTCTCCTATTGGCAAATGGACTTATTCTTCTATCTCTTCCAGTCTGACTACACTTTCTCAAATGCCTAAAAATCTTTTTCTTTGGAACCAGCTAAGGTCATCATGCATTTTCCGGGTCAAAGTGCGTGAAAGCAAGTTAATGCTTCTTTCTGCTGATGGACATATACTATAGTAATTGAGGAACTTCACCCAGACTCACATCAAATAGTTCCACAGAACTGTTTTGAAAGTTCTGGAAAAAAGACACAGAAATTACAAGGGTGTAGGTACCACCAGTGGAGCTGAAGGGAGATCACTTATGCTTTTCCTGGAGGTGACTGTGTTAAAAAATGTGGGCTCCTTTTGTAGGTGATTTGACTGCAACTGCGAAACTTAATCACCTGCTTAAGGAATTCCAGCTCCTGAATTAGGGGCTTGGGTTAGAATCCATAGGTTATATGGCACTGAGTGTATTCTGGGGTATGGATTCACTCTGAAAGGCTGTATCTCTTGGGAAGATATGTGGCATATTCTGGAATGCATGATGAACTGTGAAACTATGTCTGGTGTATCCACAGAAATGTACCAGCCTTGACCTTAACTAAGGAGCCAGTGTTTCATCCCTCTCTTTGCAACCTTTTCCTGCCAGATTTAGCATGCTACTCTAGCAGATATTTATGTAGGATGTTGTAATTCAGACATCTGCACAGAAGCAGAGTTGAGAGTCCAATAGATGTGGTGATAGATAGAGGAGTGGGTGAGCTGTGATGCTCTCCCTACACTCCAAGTCATTCTGCACAACTCCCTTGCTGGGTTCCTCCTCCAAGTGCTGCTCTGTGGAATGTCAGTTGTTCACCTCTTTCCAGCCAGTGTTGGCACGTTTCATGTCCTCACTGGGTTCCTCTGTGCAGCAGCTTGAGAACTGTTAGTCAGCAAAGCGCATGTAGCAGTTTCTGTGGATGTAGTATCAAACTGACTACATGAAACTGGTAAATACTTTGGTACCTTGTCTTGCTATTGCTTTGCATTGGGGAAGGTTCACTGTAGTGTCTGACCTGACAACTGCTGCTTCCACACAGAGCTCCTCCTGCTGAAATTATTCAGCCAAATTTCACACTTGTCAGCTGCTAATCCCAGTGATTCTCTGGACTTAAAAGGAATGATGACAGATTTGCACCAGGGTAACAGATCTGTGTTTGAATTATTTGCCAGAGTGTTTTACATCTCATATCATAGCTCCAGGTCTTAAGTTTATTAAAGCAATCTTGCTTCTCTTGGTTTTGTAAATGTAGACAATTAAAAGGGAAAAGCAGAGGTATATTATAGATAAAGTGTTTTAAAGATTTCTTTGTTTCTAAACATAAACTCATCAAATGCCTTCAACTGTGACTTCAAAATCTTACATGAATAATTCTCTCCCCAAGAACCTGGATTGCACTTCAGTGTTTTTGCTCTCCCTTTTGCTGGGAGTGGCATTATAGCTCCTAGAAACATCACTGGGGGTGGAAGCCATGCCTTTGCAATAGCAGTATTTTTCCTCCTTTGTGCTTTTTACCAGTTCTTTCCACTTCACAAAACCAAAACACCCTTTCTTTGAGTTATATAGTTTCAACTCTCATTGTTAAGTTTTGAATATTTTAGAAATATAAAGTCATTTTTCAAACCATATTCTTTCTGTGAAATGTGCATTGCCTTTCAGTCAGAAAATCCTCTCTTCAGTCTTGCCAATCACAAAGTATGAAGTGAGGTTAAAGGTGTGTGGTACTCTTGAGAGAATTAATAAGAATGTTTAAATATGAATTTAAAGCCCAGTAACTGGGAATTTAGGCACATTCTTAAATCAGGCATCGGAAGGGGGAGAAAAAAAAAGTGAAGGGCTCATTGCTTCTTTCTCACTACTCAGAATTATAGGCTCAATTATTTACAGTATATAACCAGGGATTTAGGAGTGAAAGGGTAGTACACTACCTGTTCCAGGAGGCAAGCTGGAGTCTTTATGCTGCTTTGATTCATCATGCTAATCCTAGCATTTAGGATACTGAATATGAAGTATTGATTATTGCTTTTAAAATTAGAGTGAAATCTTACACTTATTTTTAAGATAGGGCAAAGCATTATTTATTAGAACTGAGGGGGGAGTTGCTTTTTAGTAAAAAAAAAAAAGAATAGCCAGCTTGCCTGGTTTTTAAGTTATGCAGCAAAACGTTGTTACATGATAATAACCAAACAACCAGTAGTGAACACAGTACTGAAAAGATGATTGAGTAGTTTTTTCCTGTAAGATATCCTTATCAGGATAGTTCTTTTTATCATGCGTACTATAAGGGTTTGAAAGTTCTTCTAAAGAAACCCTAATAAGAATACAGCTGCAAACTGTCTCATGGCAGAGGCAAGTGAGGAAATGTGGCAAGAATAATTTGGCTGAACTATAAAATTCTTACAGACTCAAGCAGAAGAGCTGTATGTAGAGGTAGGAAGTGGAAAGTGGTTTAAATTGCTAAGAGTGGTGAAGAAAGAGCAACATGAATCTGTAAGAAAAAAATAGAAAATTAAATGAGACTGAAATAAGCATCAAACTTAAATTTTTCTGTAAGTACACTTACAATACTTAAAGAATACCAAATTAAAAGGTGAATTGTTATCGTGAAAGTCAGATAAAATCAAGAAGTTTGAGTTGCATGGTGCCAGTTTTTAATGACTTTGTGTTAGAAAGATCAGTTGTGTTCACGTGACAGTCATCAACATAAATAAAAAAAGCCTGTAAGAACAGGTCAGAGTGTCTTGATGAACCAGAATCTTCAAAGCACTGGCTCTGACAGGCAGGCCACAAGGGCACTTGCGTGGATGAAAATACAGATCTGTGGCACTTGTAAAGAGGTTCCAGAGCAGAGAGAGAGCTGATGGGGTCACAGTAATTTTAAAAGAGAAGAATGAACCAGCTGACTTTAAGAACTAATAGGTTATCTTCCCTTTGAAGAAAAGGAAAAATGAATTATGCCAAAGTATATGAAGGAAATCAGGAGCTGAGTAATAACCAGTGCAGCACATGAGCAGGAATCGCTGTTCTGTGAATGCAGGGCTGGCTTGCTGTGTTCATAAGGTGAACTTGAGCTAACACTGCCATGTTGTCAACTTAAACAGATACTATCCTGAGAGAAATAACCAGAAGCTCAATGTGGCAGGCATGAAATTTGACTGTTACGCTGCAAGAAAGATGGGGGCTGGTTCATATGAGTCTGACTGAGAATAAGACTTAGCAGCGCTCACAAAATTTTTCTTTTCTGCTGCCCTCATCTTGGTACTCTTTGTTTCACAACCATGACTTCAACTCAACCAGCTCACTGGTCTGCTTGAAGGCAAATTTCTCTTTTGTTGGTTTGTGTTTGTTTACACCTGGTCTGATTCCCTGTGCTGGCTCAAGGGGAGTGTTAGGACCAGAGGGGCAGTGGGGCTGCCCAGCCAGCTCCTGGTGTCACCATGGAAAGTAGATGCAGCCTGTATGGCACATTTCTTAAAAATGCTTTCACACTTCTGTTTATTTGTCTCTATTTTCAGCATAGTGTTTGATTAATTACATTTAATTTATGAAATAATCATATTAAAGTGATATTAATTAGTCTTGGGAAACTAGAAGAAAAAAGAACCTTTTTTTGAAAGGCTTATATCAGTTGAAGCCCTGTTAAAAGTCAGTTCAAATGTTTTGTTAAAAAAATTCTTTTTTGGTCCAATCTCAATTTAATTGTAACAGAAACGTTGTTACATGCTTCTTTTCTCTTCTTTTGGTTTTTTTCCTTCTCTCTTTCTGAAGGTAAGCTGAGGGTAGAATTGTCGAAGTTCATGTCATGCATTCTTTGAAAACATAACAGCATCAAAAGTCTTTATGTACCAGCCCTGGCAGGGCTGGCTCACTGCTGCACCCCAAAGCAGAATAAGGCTTTTAGTCAGATTCCAGTGTTTAATGAATGTTCAGTAACATCACAAATGTGGCGGTCTGTGCTAGCAGATGTGTTAATTTGAAATCTATTGTCTTCGTTCTTCCTGTGTAATAGAGGGTAGGTAGCATATATTATAGTTTTAGAAGTTTTCAAGTTCTTACTTATTCATCAATGCTGACTTTGAGAATAAGTAAAGGAGTGCACCTTAATTCAAGAGAGACAAGATTTGTGGACTTTGATCTTCTGAATGCCATGACCCCATGCTGTCTGTAACCCTGTGCTCTGAGGTCCCCTTTCATGAACTCTTCAAAAAATTCAAACAGATACTATTTCTTTTCAATTTTTTTGTTTCCTTTTTTCCCCAGAAGTTATTTAAAATGCAGCTCTGTAGCAGGCAGCTAGCTAGCAACCCTTTTAAGTTTAATTCTAAGAAGAATAGCAGGGGAAATGCCACTGAATTCAGTTTATCAGTCTTTTAGGTTATATTTTAATGTGAAATAGCAAGCTGCCCTCCCTCCGGGGGTTAAGTTGCAGACACTCACATAATCACAAAATCACAGATTATTCTGGGTAGGAAGTGGGACCCACAGGGAGCATCAAAGTCCAGCTCCTGGCCCTGCACAGGACAGCCCCAAGAATCAGGGGGCACATTTCAGACACACGGTGTGCTCATCTCTCAGACCATCGGAGTTAACACACAATTACAACAGCTGAGGTTTGTTCGGGCTTGATAGTTGCTCAATGTTTCATGGCACCCAAAGTCACAAAAGCACCATATTGAAATGAAATTATTCTTTACTTCTGATTCTTAAGCTGTATGTTTATATGTGTATATGTATAAGTGCTGCAGTGGTGGTGGATTACAATCTTAGTGATTTAAGTAAGCATAATGGCACTGATTAATAGTAGGAAGCCTTTATGGGACTACATGGTCTGTATTTTATTATGCCTCTTGGTTTGCTAAAATCATTCATGATTGTGTGGTCATAGCAAAAACATGTGAAGCTTCTGAATATTGTATGGCAATATTCTAAACTTGTAGTATCTGCCTTCCTTTTGTAAATGGCCTAAAGTACTTTAGAAGGCTAGGAAAAAAAAAGGCAGCTCTTGTGCTCTTTCCACAGGCAGGTTCAATTACCTTTCTTTGTATTTTTGGTGAGATAAGTGCTAAGTCTGGCTCCTACACTCATGTATGGGGTGAGGTCTCTGCACTTCTTGTTTCCAGGTAGGGTGCTACAGGATGCACTGGTAACTTGGAAAGCTGGAGCTCTGACTTGTCCTTTGCGGGGGCTGTTCAGGCGTGTGGGCTCTGAAACGAAGTAGATGTAGTATGGCACCGGGTTAGGAGGAAGTTGAAATCCTCCAGGAAGTCCTGTGACGATGTTCTTGTTGCTTTAGTTAGGGGCAGCAGGCAGAATGAACCTGTACATGTCTGATCTCTTTTGGACAGGTGCTTGTATGCTGCATGCCCTATGCTGTGGCACAGCAGTTAAATTCAATGTGGAACATGTGTAGAATACATGGACAATATTATGAAGGTTTTTAAGTCTGCCTTTCTTCCCTCTATCATTGTTTTTTTTATTTCTAAACAGAAAGATAGTGGTTCTTCTAAAAGCATGTGCCTAGCTACGGAAATGATGGCAAGTAAGGGGAGGATTGTGACTGGTATTGTGATGGTTTGGATAGAAAAGGGGTGGACTGGATGTACAAACTGCTTTTGAAATTTCTGAAAATTTGAAAACTTTAATTGGAAGGAGAATAGATTTAATTTGGTGGAGACCTGGGTTTCTATTGCCAGTATTTTCAACAGACCTCTTTGAATAACCTAAATTAGTTCTTGCAGCAATCTTTTATCTGAAGGATGTGTAGGGAGCAATACAAATAGAAAAACTTAAAAAAGAAAGCAAGAAGCAACTTAGGTAGCTATGTTTTCTAGAGGAGATTGTGTATTATGTGGGAAAAGCAAACGAGGCATGAAATTCTGAGCTATGATGACTTTAAAGAGAGTTGGAAATTGTCTAATGTGGTTAAGGGACTAGACACATCTGTGAGGGTGTGTATGTCTAGACCTCTCCTGCCTTTGTGCACAGCACTGCTGAGCTGTGGGTTGGCATATTGAAGTGGAATAAGGAGCAAGAAACCAGCTGCAAACCTGAATCTGTTTGTCCAACAAATAGCAAATGAATCACCCAGCACCATTTCCGGTGACAGACTTGTTTGGTTTTTGTGGATAGCAGCTCAGTACCTCCTGAGAGAAAGTCTGTGCTGACGATCACTGAAGGTTAGGTGATGACCTCAGTGCTGCCAGAATCTTGAGTAAGAGTTGGATTTTGGGAAGCATTAGGTTATATGAGAGTTGAAGAGATAACAGACTCTGAAAAACTAAATGCAATTAAGTGCTTTCCTTTAAATTATGAAACTTTCAAGGTAATATATATTGGGCTTTTTCGTTCCTGTTCTTTGTCAGGGATGCTTCAGTTTGTAAGAAAACTTGTGTTTCCTGAACCAGAAGGGAAGGGAAGGCAGTGCTTAATCCTGGGACAATTACAGGCTTGATGCCTAGCACCAAAGAATATGCACTGAGTTAAAAAATGGAGACTGTTAAAGAAGTTGCACCACTCTCTGGACAAGATTGTGGCTTCAGTAGGTATTACCTGATGTATTTTCAGTTAAGGGTGACAGCAGAAAAGCAAACACCATCTCACTGCATTTGGGTTGGGACAGTACAAAAGGCAAGGGTGGGGGCTCGTTTAAATAAATCACAAGGAAGGATCCTAAGGATTTCAGAAAGATCTCCATTAGTCCAGATGGCAGGAGAATAAAGAGCTGAAAAAGATACAGCTGGTTTTTTCTTTTATACTTGGAAAACTTCAAAGTGAAAACAAGTCCAACGCAATGTTTCCTAGAAGCAGATAAGAACAGAGGAGAGGGTAATGCTGCTCGCTCAGTCTGTGGAGACCAGAGGGAAAAACTTGAGCCAGCCAGAAGATTCTGAGAAAAAGAAATAGGGATAGGCTGCAAAGCTCCAGCTGACCTTAATGCAGACCTTAATGCATTTGCTCATAGTTGTTACTGTTTCGTTAGAATAAAATCCAATGTACTGAGGTTGATTGTGTTAAGCCTTGACATGGCACTCTATTTTCCAGTCAAACAAATAGTCTGGGTTGCTTTGGAAGTCTAGAGAATTATCTCGTTTAAGAAACTAATGGCAAATATTTCCACAGTATCTATAGATAATAGCAAATTAAAGTTGTACTCCAGCCAGCATGTTTCTTCTAAATATAGTAAAGGATGTTTTGTAATTTATTTAATTGCTTAGACTTGACAAGGAGCCAGTGCTAACAAACATGCTTTGATAGCAGTAGAGTGCTTGTGGCCTTCGCTTGGCTTGGGAATGTAAATACTGAGAAAAAATATGTGGAATGGTGAAGCACAACTGCTGTAAAGTCTCGGCTGTTCGCCGTGCAGGTGTGCAAGTCCTGAGCCACAGGAACACGGAGTGACACCTGTGTTGATCTCTCATCTGCATGAGAGAGGGGACGGGAGCGTGAGTCACACATCCTGCAAATCCAGGAAGGACAGAGCTCTTCCTGATGTATGATCAGGCAATTGTAACGCAGTTATTTAAGGAAAATGCAAGATAATCCGTTCCACTTCTAATTACTGGACTTCACTTCCCACTCCATCTGTTCTGGTGTCTTCCATAAAAAAACAGTGGGGATTCCTGTTGTTACTGAAAACTATTAGAAAGGCAGTACAACTGCAAGAGAAAGAAATTTTTGATTAATTTTCTAATGTATTTGTCTCTAAAATACTGAAATTCCAGTTTGCTATTGTTTTGTCTCTATCTTTCCCCTCTTCAGCTCCCCCACTTCCTAGTAAACATCATTATTTGTTCATGTACCTGATTTTGATATACTAAATGTAGAGATTAAGGCCATAAGTATTGACACCTTTTTTTTGAATATTCATATTATCATAACAGAAATTTTCAGTATAAGTTTTTTCATTATTCTCTTCCTATCGAGTATGTGCATAATATTTATGATCTGTGGTCTGATTTTTTTTTAATGACTGTCCTTCAACCATAAGGCATTTGAGATGGAAAACAGTTAGCTAGGCAGATGAATATTAACAATTAATGGAAGTCAAAGTAATTCCAAATAACTACCTGATATTTCAATGAGGAAGGAGCTGATCCAATGAAGATATGCTTACTTGTAAGGTTCATTTTTATTTTTAGAATTCTTACGTGAATAACATGCAATATAGGGCTATACAACTTTTCTAAATGAGTTGTATGTAATTATCAGTATATTAAGTGAGTGATGGTTGACTTTTTGGATTAACTAGATGCCAAAACTTCCATTCATTTCAGCAGCACCAGATTGCAATTTATTTCTGGTGTTATTAGTTGGTGGAAGCCTACATGTATTTGAAACACAGAAATACCCCATTTCAAGGTTTTATACAAAAGGAGAATATGGAATTCTGATAGTACACCTTCATAGACCATTAATTTCTATATGGATAATAATGGAAATACTAACTTCATGCTCAAGCATATTGGAAATCATGTTTTAATTTTTAGGGAGAGAATTGTTTTCATAATCTGACATGTTCTTTAGGTAAGTCATTCTTGAGCGTGAAGAGCTTGAACTGTACCATATATAGATAATTTGTGCATCGCTGTGAAGTTGCATCAAATGTCCCTGGGTTTGCTGAAACATCTACTGAAAAAATGAACTCCAAGTGGAGTGCAGAATATTGGGCATATCATTTTGTATCCATACGTTGCTATGGAAGGCTTGACCTGGACCAGTGCTTTCTTATCACTTGCCTTGGGAGTGTTCCATGGGGGGGCTCTTCTTAGGTGCTGTTGAGTAGCCATGATTTCTACACCAGTTCTTGCTGCCTTTCCTTGTGGCTCCTGAAAAAACAAAACAGCACATCTTTTGAGAATTTACCTGGTTTTATTTGCCAGACATGGATGGGTGTGTACAGTTTGTGTTTTTAAAATACATTAGTAAGGTAGTGACTGTTCCACTAATAGCTGAATAATGTTTAGGAGGTACAAATACAGTGCACTCTCCAGGTATTAAAAGATGTGTATCACTAGCTCTGAGGCTAATCATGTCAACTCCCAAAGGAGCTGCATCCTCATTCATTAGTGTTTTAGTTGGTGTGGTGCCCAGGGGGCAGAAAACTTGTTAGCATTTTTCCTCGTCAGCTAGGGGCTGTGCCATGTCACATACATTCAGGGCTTCTGCTTCAAGTTACTTGTGAAAATAAGTTGCCTGGATAGTGAGTTATCTCTTAACATCACATTAATTTGGGAAAATTTGTTGAAGTAATGGTCTTATCTCTCCATGACTTCTTTTGAAGAATGTCATAGGTCTCATTTCTCATAATACCTTATTATAAGGAAGAAATGTTTGGTCTGCTGAGTGAAATGTGAAAAAAATCTATTTAAGTTTTGTATTTACTAACCTTTTTAATAGAAGAGGGGTGCATGTGTTAATATTCACCTTCAGGAGTATTATTAATGAGATATTTCTAGAATAAATTTTTCCTTAAGTGTTTTGATATCAACACCTGCTGTTCAGAAACTCAGAATTATTTTACTTGCACTTGACTTGTTTTTATGAGTTTATCTTAGGCATAAAGAGAAATAGGTGACGTCCTCTAATACCCATGTATAGCTGTAAGTAAACAAATGAAATTAGAAAATTTCTAAGTCCTCTAAACTGATCGTACTGAAAAGGAAAAATGACTAATACTAAGCATTGTGAAATATCTTGGAGGCTAGTGTCTTATAGATGCCCAAATAACAGAAAGTTGTGACTTGCAAGTGATTGATTTTTTACCTGTCAGGTATGGGGGGAAAAAAAACTGTGGTGGAAGCAGATCTGAGGCATGATGCAATGGGGGCATCAGATAAAAGGGAAGAAAACGATTAATCTTTTATCATGTAGTTAGGTGGAGGGATTTTTATAAACATTTTTTTTTCTGCATATCTTTCCATAAAGTTGCACATAAGCAAGTGTAGGAAAGTCTTGTGTAAGTTGAGGTTTTTTAGCAGTGCTGGGAGTTTTTTGGGCTTTTTTTGTAAGTCTTAGGCAATAGAGCTGAAGATATTTTTATTCAATATGAAAGCCCAAGGTACTACCTCTGGCTCTAACCTGTCTATAAAACTGGATTTTTGAGCCACGCGGAAGTAAATATTTCTGAAAATGTTGAAAGGTTCCACTGACAAATTAATAAACTGTACTAACACTGTAGGGTCCCAGAAAAAAGTTCATAGGTGAACACATGCAGAATTGTCTCAGAATCCTTCCAGGGAGCTGCTTCCACCTTCTGGAGCTCAGAAGGAAAATGCTGTAGGTGGAGATGGCAGTGTGAGGTCTAGAGACAGGCTGGCCGTGCACACTCTGTCTGCAGTCCGTAAGTAGTTCAGCCAACGTGGGCAAAACGAAAGGAGCAATTTGTCATCCCCCCTAAAGGGGTACTGTTGGCTCAAGCAGTGTCTCCAAACCACAGTTGTAGAAGGTGAAGGGAGGAGAAAGCCCAGAACTGATCCATCACACCAGTTACATTGCTGCTGTTCTGGGGCCAGATAAGAAGACTCAACATTACTGTAGAAAGTAAAGGTTCCTCATGGCTGAAAATGGTCAGACAAGTCAGGGATGAAAAAGGCAGCACAGCCTGTCCATAACTGAAAACTGTCAGTGTGATGCACGGAAGTAGTGGTGGGTATGAATATCTCAATCTCCCTTTGAAATTTTCCCAAATACTGTCAGTGGCACAAGTTAAAACAAATGCAACCATGTGCAATCTGAGGTGGGTGTAGATTGTCCAGTGCACAGAGATTTGTCACCCAAATACTTTTATTCTGTCCTGACAGTGCTTCAGTTACTCTTCCAATGCTCTTTCTCTGAGTATGGATTGCTCCCTTGGATGGGAAGATTAAAATACTCTAGTAACATCTTTAGGTAATCGGAAAAAGTGAGAGGCTTAAGTATGCCTTCAGATTTCTCTATAGTTGCCGTTAATGAAGACACTGGAAGACCATGCTTTCAAGTCTGGAACAGAATTCATTTCTTTAAGTAAGCTGAAATAATTCACAAAATGTGTTTTATATGAGTATGTTTTGTGATGGAATTGGGGTTTTTTTGTGTAATGCTCTAATAATCACTCAAATCTGAGGAACTGATGAGCAGGCATTACACTTATTTTGTGTTTCTCAGTGACAGAGAAAAGCAGTTGGTGAGAAAATCACAGAAGTAATTGTGTCTCAACTAGTTTTCAGGAGGTACAAACAGTGAAGTTGTACACTTAGATTTGACTGAACTTCTGTAGTGACTTGCAAGAAACCACTTTTACTTGAAGAAGAGGAGCAGTGTCTGTTTACCATGGCCAAAGTTAACTGTGGTTCTCTCTGCCAAAACTGCAGTCTTGCTAGTCTTGAATTGTCTGTTTTTTCTGTGAAGCTGGAAAAAGGGGGGGGGTTGTTGGTAGAGATTCTTCAAGTCCCAGTGTTGCCTGTCCTCTCGCTAGCAACAGGCTAAAGCTTGCCTCACTGGCCCTGGGGACACATCTTGCCACAGCAGTCACAGATTCAAGACTTTCTCATTGCTCCCCAAAAACACCACTTGCACTGCTTCATCCATTGCACCTTATTTGTTAGAGGTGGATTAAATTTGGGTAAAGATTACACCCTTTCCTAACTTCTGTAGAAACATCAGTGTCCCAGTACATTGCCGTGTACATGAACGTGGCTAAAGAGGAGCAGCACCTCTTTTGGAGGACTTGTTTTTTCAGACAAATGTGGGTAGGAAGAAGAAAAGCTTTTAATAAAATGAGGCATTTTGGATCATCTGATGAGATGAAAACCTTTCTTCCTCTTAGGCAAAGATAAAAGGGACCAGTGAGGATCAGTGCCTTTTGCAGAGTCTGTCCACAGCTGGCATTCCCCGTACATAAGATAACTCCTGCTGTGGGAGTCAAAATTGAAGTTATAAAGATAAAATACTGTTTAACATGTACAGACCTGAAATAAGCAAATGCCTTTACAAGAAAGAGCAGTTATATTTATTCCAAAGTTTTACAGGTAGTTTAAAACAATATGTGATTGACATGGTAAGTTGTCTTTATCATTAAAATGCTAATTAAATGGTAAACACCTGTTAAATTTATGAAGATAATGAAGCTTGTCAGCCATGTCTTTCTTGTGCCAGTATTCCTGCTTAGTTCAGGTCTGGATACAGATTTGCTGGAGTAGTGGTGAGGATCTGGCCATTGGGAGCAATGCCAGTGTAAAACTGCCCTATTGCATTTTATTTGATGATTTTGTCCTGCAGTGCTTCTATTTGTAATTTAGGTCACCTTTACCTGATAATTCCTTCAGAGGCGTTCAGAAGTGGGTCTGAAAGCCAAACTTCAGTCCAGCTAGGTTATTGATATTTGACTGGCAATTGTTGAAGCAGTAAATTGGCGAACAGAGAGAACAAATTTTTTATGATAAATGCCTTCACTGATCAGTCGAATAGGTGTGTATGTTTTCTGTTCTGTGTGGACTCCAAATGTATTCTAGTCTCCTGGTCATAAATTACTCTGGCAGCAGAAACACCATGGACTGAAAAACTACACAGAGATTTCAGATGTCTTTTTCACTTGAAAGATTCTGTACTCACCCAAGGAGTACAAAGAAGGTTGTACTTTTTTCAGTAGGATGACTGATTGGTTTATATATTTTAAAGATTTTATGCCAAATGCTTTCTATACGTTGAATAAGAACAGCATCAGAAAAGTAACTTCGATTTCAAATGTCATTCACAATTTAAGTCTATTCTGCTTTTTTTTTTTTCTGTAAAATTGAGTTAAAACATGTAACCATAGCTTCACTGAAGTACGTTTATGTAAAGAGAGGACAGGTCTTCTTTAACTTCACGGATCTTTAATTGCTTATGAACTTCAAAGAGAAATTTGCAGAAGTTAGATTGATGATAGCCCTTTAGGTAATTGAGTACAACATAGTTCCTGTTTGAATGCAACTCTGAAATCCAAATTATGTAAATCTACTGTTTCAGAACCAGCTAGTAGAAATAATCATCATTTTTGCAGTTGAAGATACTTTCTTTGGATAAATTCTCTGACACACTGCTTTTCTATTGATTCATCTTTTCCATTATGGATATGAGTAAGAAACTATAGGCGTGTTAGCCTTTAGCTTTTTGACGTTTGTGACGCCACTTGAATAAGCTTTGACTTACAGTTAATTAGGCACAACTGTCAATTAGTTTCCTGGGCTTATGCAGGAACAAACTTGACATTTATGAAAGTATTGGGATAGAAGAAGGGAGAAAATATTTTGGGCAAGTTTATCAGGCATATTTTTCCTTTCAAGTTGTGTAGCTCGGTTGGGATTGTATGAGACATTCTCTCTCCGTAGCTGTCATTAACCCATCTTTGTGCAATCGTCATGCTTTTCCTATAGAAGAAACAGAGAATGGATTATAGCCTGCTATTCCTCTGCTAGACCGTATAATATAATGTTTACTGTGCTGCAGCTGGGATCAAAATGACCGTCTCTCCAGCATCAACAAAATTTGAGCTCAGGGCTAGTTACAAGTGTTTGGTCATCCAAAAAATTCATGCAGCCCCATCTGGCATCAGAACTTAGCTTTCCTCTTGGATACCATAAGATGGGTTTGAAATTGTGGCTGTGGAGGCAGGACAGTGAAAAGGAGGAAAATCTCTACTCTGCCTTCAGTTTTGTGTGTCCTTAACAGGCAGAAAGGGAGGTTCCTTAATGGAAGACTGGTACTCAGGCTGCCCGTATACATTGCCTGGCATTTTGCAAGTGGATACAAATGGTTTGATTTTTATGGGAGAAGAGAAGGAAAATTGCTTGTTTACTTTTCTTACCCCCTTCTTTTCGCTCCCTCTCAGTTGCCTTCTGCTTCCCTCCTG
Organism: Oreocharis arfaki; assembly: GCA_013398015.1. NCBI lineage: Eukaryota > Metazoa > Chordata > Aves > Passeriformes > Paramythiidae > Oreocharis > Oreocharis arfaki. The sequence goes on along the minus strand of VZRR01014002.1, from coordinate 63,298 downwards.
CCCATCCCCTTCCTGGCTGCGTAAGAAAAGCTCAGACTACTTCTGTGAGAAAAAGCTCAGGTATTGTGTAAGCTGTGCTTGAGACAAGGGAAGCTCCTAAGAGGCCTGTTATGCGCCTGGCTGCTGGCCACTGATGAGTGGGAGACGGAGGTAATTATGGAGAAATTGTGACAGAGGTAGGAGAGACAGAGAGTGACTCACCCTCCTTTAGAAGTGTGGGACACTTAGATTCCACTGCTGGCTCCTGTCGGTGTTGAATTATTTATTCAACCCAGGAAGGAGACACTGAGATTTTTGTATTTCAGTGAGGGAAATTTTATTTGAAATCTATTTTGTATGATTTCAGGGAAAAAATACTCCCATAGGCATAGCTGGGGGCTGTCTACTAGGCACACTTATTGTGTGAATAGGGCAGATAGCTAGTTAAAAATGAATATTTGGATGTATGTGCCTGCCCGTTGCTTTGGTATCTTGCTGGGCAATGATTCTTAAGTGTATACAGAAAAAAATTCAGCATATAGGTTTCTGGAAAGCTTTTTTTTTGAGAGCTCCAATTTAGAAAATGCTAGTTAGTATTGCATGTAAAGAATTGTGTTCATTGATATGCTAGTTGATTATTTAATTGTTGGCTGTTTTCTGATATTTGCCTTGCACCACAAAAAAGGCAATTTTTTACATGTTAGATGAAATGGTGTTTGTGCAGCACCTGATAGTCAGAAGAGGGAAAAAATAACACACAAATCACTATTTGGGATCAAACAAAGGACTTCAGCATACATATATTGTCTGTGCTGGCTTATCTAGTAAGCAACCATGAATTGCAAAAGCATCTGACTTTCATGGGCACCCATCCTGGCCTTTTTGGCAAAAGAAGAATTTTTCAGCTGTAGAAAGGATTTATTCTACCTGCCAGTGTGATTTATATACCATATGTCTTCTCTTCAGCATCTGAGTATCCACGGCCATAGGGAAGTGCTCTGCCTCATCTGTACCGTTTGTAAATAGGTTCCTTTTAATGATATTAACTCCTCTAGATCCTTTTCATCATCCCCTGTATAATTTTTTCTTGGCAGTTGTATCAGCTATACTGTGTGTGTTGCAGAAAGGAGAATACCATGAATTCCTGGTTTTGTTTGCTCTTGGCAGGCACTACTACACTTCCCACCCTTGTGCGCACACCTACCTTGATGATGCAGCCTTCCCTGGATATCAAACCCTTTATGTCCTTCCCTGTGGACAGCAGCTCTGCTGTTGGATTCTTCCCAAATTTTAACACAGTAAGTAAAGGTGTTTCCACATTTAGTTTCAGTATATGCTTTCCAGTCTGGTTCTAATATCCAGCATTGAAGCTGCCTTAAAACAGTGCATTGCTTACACAGTTCTAGGGAGCCCTCTTTTCCTGTACCGTGGTGGTTGCTTTTCCCCTGTGTAAAAGGCTTGGAGTGGTGTCCAGCCTTCTCACTGTGAACGGGGCTGGTTGGTTTTTAACTTGGTCTGTTGAGGTGTTTTCACATTGTAATAAAACAACACTATGCTGTGACAGAGATTTGAGAAACGGTAGAATGATTTGGAGCATTTGTCTGTACATGTGTATTTCTATGTGCTGGAAACAAGAAAAGCTAATGGAAAGACAGGTATGACAGGTAAGACGTAGATCCTACACTGCTGTGAATCAAGCTAAGTCAAATACAGCCAGGGAAGCAACTCGAGGATATTGTTAATTCTGTATCATTTCAACACTGAAGGGTAAATCTGCACACCCAGCCAATGTGAAAAATGTTATTTTTGCTTTATGGTAAAGCATCTTGGGGTTTGTTTTAAAAACAAAAAAAATATTGCCAAAATAATACTTCTGTGGTTCATCATGTTTATCAGAGCAGCAATAACAAAAACACTCTCTTCCGTAGTTCTTGCTTCTTTATCAGCTCATAAAAAGGCACTGAGTGGTATCAAAATGCTTGTTTGCCATTGCACTTTATCATTAGCTTAAGTGTTTAAGCTAATGGCAACAGGAAGGAAACTGCTGAGAGTCATTTCTGCCCAGTCAGCGGGTACAGTGTGTTTAGAGGTGACCGTCACCTGAGCTGCTGCACACTGCACTTGTCACCGTGGCTGCAGGGGGGCAGAAAGGGGAGCAGTGTCATCACCACCAGACAGTAACCAGCTGAACCACTGCCAGGTGTTTCCTTTCACAAACTAACCTTCTGTCTGAAATTAAAACAGCAACAGCATTATTTTTCTTCATGCCGTACAAATTCACCTTGCTGACAGGCCGTGTGCCACAGCACACAGTGATGCGGGGTGCTTGTGAGGTAACGTATGAACCAGCTTCTCTCCTGTGTCAGCAGCCTGACATATAACCAGTAACAAATATTACTAATTCATTGCAAAACATGTGTGCGAAAATGGTGCATTTATCTGGGAGATGTGGGGATGTGCATGGGCACAAAGATTTAAAAGATTTTAAAAATCCAGGTATGTTAAAAGAGCAGGCCCCAAATTCAATACCGTGTTAAGAAAGCAGTGTGTCATTCGCATATCTAGACATGATGCATTCCTATTAATTTTCCATCTTCTTCCTGATACTCTCACGAATTTTGTTTGTTACTGATTTGCCTGCTTTTCAGTTGCACAGGTTTTCTAGTTGGGCTTTTTCACAGAACTGTTCATTAAGACTCAGAGAAACTTTTCTTTTGAGATGTAGTTTTAGAGTCAATCAACCATTATTTGCTTTCTGGTGGTATTGCTGAATATCAGAGTCACAGTAGCCTCTAGAGACAGATTATTTTGGATATTTACACTGGTTTTGCCTAGTTTATATTTATCTGGGTTACCTTTCATTTGACTAATTCCCGGCATGTTTATCCTTCACAACTGTCATTCCTCTCCAGACTTCTGTAGGTTTTATTAAAAAATAGACCTGAGGTAATTGGCAAAGACTGTCAACTTGGTGTCTACTTCCTCCCTTGGAATTCTTGATAATTATATAAAATCATGCTGCTATACACCGCAGACCCTGCATGTTTAAACTCTTTATTTTGAGAAACAGTGGTTCAGGTTCTCTATTTCTAGCTTGCAGACTTTGCTATTTGTCTTGCAGGTATTGATTTTCCTTAAGAGTCTTTCACAATGGACTTCAAAGCTCATTGGAAAACTAAATCATTCATGATTATCTACTGACAGGCACAATGAATGCCAGCTGTCATGCACTTTCTTTATTTCTAACTTAGCACAACCTTTGCAAATGTAGATTTCTAGGTTTGTGTATATATAATGTTTTTTTTTTCTTTTTCACTCTAAGGTGGTGGCAATAGTATGTAAAAGTGTCTATAAACAATTTTTCCAGAAGATAATTTTGAGTTATAGAAGTTAAATCCAGTTGATCTATAACATGCATCATCCAAAGAGCCACGATCTTTCATCTTATGCAGGAAGTGAATATTAGAACAGACAGAAAAGCCATCATTTGCTTTATGGATCAATCAGGAAATCTATGCACTTCATTTATAGGAGGACTTGGAAAGGCCTGCAGATAGGGAAACCTCCAGTGTGCTTCCCTTCCTCTCTTTGCCTTCTGAAGGACTGAGGGGACCCTGCCAGGGTGCTGGTTGTGCTTGCTTGTGTTCACTGAAGGTGGCAAAAAGAAAGGGTCTGAGACAAAACTTCTTTGGATCCACCTGCATTTTCAATGGCTGTGAGATACAGAAACATTTTTCTAAACCTTGCCAGGAGGTGGTTTCTAACTTCACAGCAGTGGCCTTAAAAAAGATAAGTTTCTGCATGGGAGCCTAATACATTAACTACAAGGGCAGGAAAACAAGTTAAAATGTATTAACTACAAACATCTTCAGAGGAACACCCCCTACAGTTTTTTCCCAAAAGAACTTCTCTTATTTATGGAAACATATTTAAAATCTGGGGTAAACCCTTTCTTATTTAGTTAGCTTTGACAGTTTTCAGTTCTGAAAACATCTGTGATTCTCCAGGTAAAACATCAGTGTTCCCATTTTGTTTGTGGAAGTGTTCTGATCACTAGCTTCTCTCCACATGGGGTACTTCCAGCTGAAGCACTGAGCAGACCCTGATTTTGTAGAAGAAATACCTACCCCAATCGTATCTTACTTTCTTGATGGAATTGTGTGATTTAGTTTAAACTGTCTCCTTTTTGCTTCTCTTTAAATCATTAATAGTTCTAAATATGCTGTGGATGTATGTATAGTAATTGTCAATTCATGCCCCAATTAAATTTGTCTTTGTTCATTAGGACTTATTATATAGGAAAAATTATTTTGAGGAATGATTGTACTAACTCACTGGATATGTGGCTTTATTCCTCAGTAAGGGGAATAAAGCTTTTTTGTTTCAAGAGATGAGCCAGAAGGGGATTTTGTAAGGGCAGGATGAAGGATTCCAAGCAATGAGGTATTGCAGAATAGGTGCTGTCTTCTGTGGTCTTTTCATATCAGCAGCAAGTAGTTTTGTCAGAACAGTAGAGGCGTGATCAGACTGTCAGAGTCTGAACCTGAGTTGCTGCATGGAAGGACAAACCCTATCTCAGAAATGCTGCAGCAGTGGATCCAAAGGTGACATTGTGTTTGTCCTAGCATCGAGTTCCAAATGCTCTTGCTCAATACTCTTCTGTCTGAAATGCAGAGTTTGAATCAAATTATCTTCCATTATTACTTAAAATGTCCTTGTTTATAAAATAATGGGAAACATCATTATAGGAACTTCCCAAATTGGTACTTTCAGTTTGGGATGGATGTGGACCAGAAGGTACTGTTTAAATAGAGGTCTTTTTCAGCACTCTAAAATGATTCTAAAGATACCTTAACAGGTTAATACCTTCCATATTGATTACATTAAAAAATATGTAATTCAGGTATATAGTCAGTGGAAATCAAAGTTAAGATTACTGTGGTCGCCATTGTGTGTTTTTTATAACAATCTTGAATTTTACACTTGCTGGCTTCCACCACACAGCTTTACCTTCTGTACCATTCTTTCTCTAAACCTCCCTGATTCTTTATCTCCTGTCATCCATCTTATGTATTGAATGATGAAAGGATACTTTGTGATCACATCATGGTGCGTGTGCTAAAGAGGCTGAAAGCCAGGATTTGTCTTGCAAGATCGAGATCACTTCATGATCACTGTCTTCATCTCTCTTTATAAAGGTTGTGTACTCCCCACAAAAAGAAATCTCAAAACTCCAGCATATTCTGCCTTGTCCTGAAATGAGAGCAGCACTACATGACTCGTATTTAGTTGAAGTGGTACAGCCAGGGACCCGTCAGTCTGCACAAAAACATGATCAGCAACTTCTCAGATTCTATCATCATAGAAAATAATCAGCAATTCATATGCTTCTTTCTGAGTTTGTTATGGCCTCAGGGGTAATCAAAGATTAGAGCATCTCTTGTAGCTTTCACATTAGTGAAACATTTTGCATCTAACTAGCCCATGATTGGTTTCTAAATGCTAGTTCATACCCTTCATGTTTTAGAGGACACTTGGGTTAATGTGGCCTAGTTATTGCTTCAGTGTCTATTTCTCTTCAAGTAGCTTTATGCTGATTCTGTCTATTACAGTTCTCTCAGTCCTTTTGCAGAGTGGACCAGAGATATTTTACATCTGCCAGTGAAGGTAAGCCAGCTGGAATGTGCTACAGGAAGGGAAGAGGAGCTGACTAGTAACTTAGTCAGAAATTTCTGACTCTTCTCCAACATTAGCCCTGCCTGGACTAAGTATCCCTGGCCTACCCCCAAGACAACTACTGGGAGGAACTAATTTGCTCTTTGCTCTTCTGCATTTTCAATTATTACCCACATTTGTGTTTGCTGCCTATCTCTTTCTCATTTGAAGGGCCCGGTAATCACCAAGGCAGAAGCCGAGTTCAGCAGATAAGAGCACAGGGCACTCGTATCACCAGCTTCACTCGCCCCTCTGTGCCAAGTGCCTCTTCTGCCTTTGGCAGGACACTGTAGCTTGGGAGCATTCTCTTTCCTTAGCAGGGTCTGAATTCAGCCACTTAACAGTGCCAAAGTATGCTTTGCAGCACAGGATTGTATATGGCAGGAACAGATTACAAATGCAGCCAACTGCATCTTGCCAACCCATTATCTACGGTCCTTTTTATCCAAGTGCCCCGTCCCTGTGCTCTGATTTCCCCTTTTTCCTTTTAGGGAGTGCTGGAAGGAAGTGACCTTTTCTGGTCCTCTCCATCTGACCCCATAGAGGAGGTGAAATTTTTTAAGAGCTGTATTTTACACTCATTAACAGCACAGAAGGGAAATTTAAGCAGTTGACTTAGGAGAGGTGTTTTGCAGTGTAGCTGGATATTTTTCTTGAGAATTTTCATTGATTTGTTTTTTTTTAATTAAGAAATGGTAAGGTTTTTCTTAAAAACCTTTTATACCCTATTTTATAGTCATGCAGGCACAAAAGGACTTCAGGTTTGCCTTTTATTCCTGTTTTGAAAACTTAAAACATTCCTATTTCACTTTTAGTTGTTATGGTTATGAAAGTTCATATTTTTCAAGTCGTACCAAGAATCATCCAGTTGACAACATGAGGAGTCATCCTATTCCCATTTATTAAGGGAATAAAAAATGTAATAGGTATTTTCTGAGATAGAAGTGAGGGCAGCAGAAGTTCAGGGACCACATAATAAAGCCCAAATTCTGTCAGTACAGACCTCTGTTCTGTGACTAGTCTTGGCTATCTCCTCTCCAGGTACCTGGCTACAGAGCCCCTTTACTCTCCATGTCATCTTCTCAGTTTTCTGTTGTCCCTTTTCTTTGTGTTCCTTAGGCATTTTTTACCAAGCCAGGAATCCCTCTTTGTCTTTCTATGGCTTTGATGCAAAGTAGCAGAGAACTTTTCCAACTGTGGCAGAAAAAAACTGTAGGTTTTTGGAAAAATTCTTCTCAACCTGTGGAAGCCCTGCAAAATGTTTGTTGAAGGTGGTATATTTTTCCCACAAAATACTTTCAAAAACCACTGAGCTTGAAGAAAACACCTGATAAGATACACTGAGTTAGATATGGGAAAAAAGCTGCCAAAAGCAGGGAGTTGTCAGTTGACTTTTGACAGATTTTATGGTTTCTGGTCTTTTAACAGAAAGATGCAGGTTCCCTAGTTCCTGTCAGGAATCACTGAAAGAGCATCTCTGTTAAATCGGTGGGCCTGAATAAGTACTTTTCTGCCTCTTTTTCTAGTCTATCATATATACCATTATGAGGGGAAAAAAGTGTTTATTAAATTAATATAGTCAGTCTTTAAGGGAGAATCTCTTCAAATATTAATTACTTTATAGATTTTCCTGTTGCTTTTGTATTTTCTCGAAGAGGAATTGGATGAATGAGCTTCCTTCTCTCAGTTTCCAGATCAGCAGCCAGATAGGAATCCCTGTCTCTAAGGAAAAAGTGCACTGGCATGCACTGGCACTGGTGAAGAGCAGAAGTCACCAGGTGCAGAAGCCTTTTCCTGCCCCTTTGCAGGAGTCTGGCATCAACTTTGAAAAATGGCTCCTAATTGCTGCATTACGTGCATTATTGCATGTAAAAGTAATTAGGACATCATCTTAATGCTTTAAAGAAATACAATTTCTGTGTACAAATCATACAGTTTGCTGAGTACTCCAGAAAATCTGTTCCTCGGCTGTGTGGTTTATATCTTTCTTAACAGAAAGCTTGGAGTTACCCTTTCTAACATTTCAGCCATATTTATTTCTTTTATTTCCTAGTCAGCACAGGAAAGATCAAAAGCCTTTATCTTCATTGAATTGCTTTCTTCTCAAGTTAGTAGTACGTTCCTGACACAAGAAAGCTTTTTAAAGGGAGAGGGTTGTTAGTCATAAATATTTTAGGCATTAGGTGACTGAAGGATGTTTTGCAAATAGACTGTGATGAAAACATCTCCCCTCAAAGCAAGCAGTCGCAGAATTGTAGTTTAGGACAAGTAACACGTTTCAAAGATCTTGCTAGTTTCTGATTACCAGCCTAAGTTCTACAAGTTCTAAGCAAAATTCTAGAGCAGCTTTAGACAAAAGTAATTCTCCATATGTCTGATGAAGTGGCTGCTTTTGCAGTATCCTGGCTGTACATGACTAACTTTCCTGCCCTGCCTTAGACCTTTGTCACATTTTTTCCCTGAGAAACTGAGAACTTCTGCAATGATTACTAATTAATACATTATAAAAATGTAGCTAAAGTTTAATTCTTGTCATATTCATTCCTTCTGAATGCGGGTGTGCCTAGTGGTCTTTTAATCTAAATACAGTCAATTTTATGACAACCTGAAGGTACTATATGGCATCTTAAAGCCGTACTGTGAACCTTGTCTTTCCTTTGCATACCTGGAAACCAACAATACCAACAAATACAAGGTTTGGAGCACCGAGCAGCTCATTTGAAGTAACAGGGCAAGGCTGATTTGAAGGGCTGTGCCTTTCAGACCAGCCTTCTCTATATTCAGTCTTTTTCATGTTTTCACCATGAACTTCAGGTGCTTCCCGAAGTTACCACTAGGGAAAGAGGATCACATTCCTCGCTCTTGTAGTTGTTAGACAAGACAGGTTTCTACCTGGCTTTGTTTCTAATTTACTTAAATTTAGAGAAAAAATCCCCACCAAACATTAATCCCCCCCGCGCCCCCCCAAAGTATTTGATACTACATTAAGTTTCAGAACAGGCTTAATTAGGAGAATCCTTTAAAGATTCATATCTAAATACAGTGCTTTCTTAATGAAAAGCCTTTTGAAGTTTGTGTAGTATGTGGTATTGATAAAAAACCCCAAACAAATAACAAGAAAACCAAACCCAAATCAGAAACATCATTATTGATTTTTTAAGTGAAGAAGGCCTTATTTCTTAAATACTGTGAAAAGCAGAAGACAGCTGTGAAAATAGTTTGGCAGTTCTTGGTTCTGTTTTGCTTCTCACTTATATTTAGGCATTTTATACATTTATGATCCAATCTCTATATACCCATACATTTTATCCTCTTATTGGTTGGTTTTTTTTAGTATGTGAAAAGTAATGATATTAATTCATTTCAGAAGGCTAGATTTCTTGTGTCTTTTTTCTCTCCTAGTCACAGAATTAATCAAAAGCTCTGAATTTGTCCTTAACCTCTTTGCACAGTTCAGAAGTGTAGAGGAAATTCAAGTGTACCTAATGCAATACCATTCATCTTTGTGTTTTGGTGCTCTGGAGCAGCCTGAGAGCAGGAAAACTCATCAAAACTGAGAGCAGACTTTAAGAAGAAAAGGGTCACAGCTAAGGACCATCTCGAAGATGAAAGCGGAAGTCAGGAATCTTGTTTACACCATGTGCTATCTAAGCTCCTTTTCTGAGAGCTACAGAGAGAGTACAAACTCTTGGCCTGAACCTTCTGGCAGGATTTTGCTGAAAGGTGCTTTTTCATATTATTTTACCTATTTGTATTATTTTACTCTCTATTGGTAAAAGGTATTGTAACAAGAATAGTTTTGCTCTCGGAGTATGTTATTGGCTTGCTTTTCAGCAAGTCTCAAACTACAGTATGTTTTTATTTTCTGCTGAATCTGAAGGCAAGATGGAAATGTTTTTGTGTTTAGCTGAACACAGCTGAGTGCTCTGAATAACAGCAGCTTTAATAATAAATAGCGGTTATATAGCACCTTCTATCAGATGATTTTAACATGTTGTTTAGACCTTTCATCTTTTTTATGAGGTTGCAAATACTTTTATCCCTTTTTTACAAATGAATAATATAAGGCTCAGATGAAATGACTCACGTACAGTTAAACTTGCAAGCCAGCATAGCCACAGAGGGAAAGAAAACTGTCATATTCCTTGAGCATTAGCTTAACCATTGGGTTTGGACCTCACTCTTTTTCTCAGGTTTGGTCTGTCATGGTCCTAACAGTTCATTTTACAGATAAAAAGTATTGCACAATGGTAGAGGAGTAATCTGGATGGATTAAAAAAGAAGCTGTCCAATACTCAAAGCTGGTTCAATTTCATATTAAAAAAAGCACTGAGCCGCAGATACTTGCTTTTTTACTTATTCTCCATTTGTTTGGTGGGGAATTCTCTTTTATCCTAAAACATTCTCATCAGCTTTCTGTTTCTTTATTTCACCCAAAAAAGACTCCTGCCTTGTCTGGAGCAGAAAATTTGACAATTTTTACCATAAAGGTTAAATCTATTCTTGGTGTTCTCATAACCAACTCAATCCTTTAATGTATTTATATCCTTGCTTGAGAATAAGCCTTAGAAGAAGCAGAGACCAGATTGAGATTTTTTTTTTTTTCTGTGGTGTCTCATAAATTCTTTCCTTGGGTCAAGTACTTCTATAGGAATAAAATACTACATTTTCATAATCTTTTACACAAAGATTTCTAAAACGGCAAGCAGCAGTGATATTTAATTTTTGGAAAATTCTTTTTAAGGCTAGCCTGATTATAATTTTCTGACTCAGAAATTGTTTTTAACGTGTAATAAATATACAAGCATGAAGGGAAGGAAGGGCAGAGGAAATATTCACAGCACTGAAAAAATAATAGTAAAAAATAGTTAAGAGGTGTTTTCTCAGTTATCTTTTGACCTCTGTGCTTAATCATATCACATGACATGAAGAGAGAGGTGGGAAGAGCTGACAGTTTATTTATATTTGGTTCTGATTTTTATTATCGGTTACTTGATGTAGGCTAGAGTAGTGCAAAGACAGAGGAGGCCAGAAAAGCAAAAGATAGAAAATCCTTAGTTTTGTTTCATTTGTTCCTTTTGCTTATGCCGGTCTAACCCATGATTTCAGAACCGGGTTAGGAGAAAGAAAATTCCATTGAGAAGACTGGGGTTCATCAGTAGCCCCCTGATGTTGGTCCAACAATGGTTTGCAAATTCCTAGGTGCAAACCTTACTGAAAGCAGTCACTGCTTTCACATAAGATTCCCAGTGTGGTGCTGTTTTAGCCCTCTACGAGGCTGGGTCAGAAAATGTTCTAAGAGAGAGAAGCATGTGTGATGGTGAAATTACTTGGGCTAGCACATGGGATGGATAAATGTGCATGTCAGTAAAGATTTAGGGCTCTGCTTCCTAAGTCGATGCTGAGGAAAGATGATGAATGCATTTCTTCTTAAAACAGAAAGGATGTAATTAGGTAGGTGAAGGGAAAAGTATATTTGAGCCTGTGTTCCAGCTTTTAGTACCTGTGCTTCAATGGCATATTGGAAATCTGAGAAGGAGTTGGAGAAAAGCTAGAAAACGAATCAAGGTTTTTATTGAGAGCAGCTTAAGGAGCTTGGTTTATCAAGGAGGAGGTTAAGAGCTGACATGATTGCAGTGTTTGAGTGCCTGCACTATTCAGGAGGCATTTGAGCTTAGAGTGACCTTTAATAGAGAAACACAACTAGATTGAATAGCTTATGATAACTCAGAAAGCATTGCTTCCACAGTGAAGTAGATTAACTTGTTTGGAAACTTCTAAATCAAGCTGTTGAGGTGGTTTTTTTCCTAAAATTTAGGCTCTGGTTGACCACAAATTATTGGACTTTGTAATAGGAAGTGACTGAAATTGTCATACATTTTTCAGGAAATCAGATGTAATGGTTCCCTCTGGCCTAACCCAAATCTGTAAATCACTTCAGACATCACTTTCAGTATTCTGTGTGATTGGGAATATAGGCACACAAAGAGAATCAGCCTCTTTTTCTTTCTTCCATGCAAACGTTACTTTAGAAGAGGAACATGGAAAAGAGTAGTGCACCCAGAGGCTCTGCACTGTACCATAGGACTGGACACAAAAATGTAGGGAGGGAAATCTAACTGCTAGGAAATGGAGATGGAAGATCAGTCTCTGAAGTCCAGGGGTATAGCCCTGCAACTCTGTTAACAGAAATAATGTGAAATTTGCAAAAGCAAAATTAGCTGAACCTTAATTTAAAAGGAAAATAAGAAAGCTGAATTTATTAGTATTTCTAATACTTCTTTTAAGATACAAAAAGTTGTTTCCAGCTTTGGGTGTCCTTTTAGTTGTCTAGTACTAAAAATGAAGTAGAAGTGTAAACACCAAAGGTGCTCTTTCCTTTTTTATTTTTCAGTACTCACTCTTATTTCAGCAGTTCTTCATGGATAGCTGTAGTATCTGACATGTTAACAAGTGAGTTACAGCAAGATTTGTGATTTGTTTTAAGATGCTTCCAGGCTGATTACACTGACTAGTAGTAGTGTGTGGAGATCACAGCTATCACAGCCACTGTTTTCCTCAGGGAAGTTGGAGCTTGCTGCCAAATTGAGGGGACAGACAAACATAGAGCAAAGTTGCATTCAGAGAGCTTTGCCTTCAGAGTACAATGTTGTTGTTGTATTTTAGGAATCATGTGTAAGGGAAGGGAGACGCTAGTCCTTGTGGTCTGAATTCCTTCTTAGTGGATGCTTATGTTTTTCTGCACTTGGGGAAAGACATCTGCTCAGAATTTTAAAAAGAAAAAGTAAAATCATGGCATTGCTGTAACCTGAATATGATTGGGTTTGAGATCCAGATTTCATGCGCTGTGCAAATGTGCTGTATGTAAATACATTGAGAGAGCCTCCTGAAAAAAAAGTGATTAAAGCAACCCTCAGTTAGACCACAGGATTTCAGTAAAAAGAACTCTATTATGTTGTAAGATAATTAATTCTTTTTGTTCAACGAAGCATTTGCACAAGTCTCCAAATCAGCTGCTGAGAATCTGAGTCACCCCTGGTTTGATTATTGACCATCTATATCTGCCTGTTTTTTAACAACCCCAAATTGTTGTGAGGAGCATAGAGACAGAGGTATAGGGAGGTAGAGTTTAGAGAGCCCCAAGCTCACTGTACAGAAATACATCTCTGTGGAGACACTCTGTGCTACTCAAGGAGAGCTGGTGCACAGGGAATATTGATGGCTTTCCTGCAAGAAAAGAAAGTTGTTCACATCACAGAATGATTTATGTTGGAAAAGACCCTTAAGATCATTGTGTTCAGCCATTAATGCAGCGCTGCCAAGTTCACACCTAAACCATATCCCTCAGTGCCACACGTACATGTCTTTTAAATATCTCCAGGGACGGAGACTCTACCACTTCCCTGGGCAGCCTGTTCCAGTGCTTGATAACCCTTTCAGTATATTTCTTCTTATATCCAATCTAAGCCTCCCCTGGTACAACTTGAGGATGTTTCCTCTTGTCCTGTCACTTGTTACCTGAGAAAAGATAGTGACACTCACCTTGCAACAACCTCCTTTCAGGTAGAGCTCCATCAGCAGAGCTGACACAAGTGTTCCTGGTGATGCAAAATAAGCCATGAAATGTATAACAGAATTGCAGTGACTTGAACACCAGATTATGCTTAGAATTAGTCAAATGAGAAATATGTTCCCTGTTGGAACAAAAGCAGCACAAACATGGAGAGAACAGATTTTTGCTGGTTTATGTTGGCCAAGCATGTCAAGCATTACGTCACAATGTTAATGTTTCTGATTTTTTGCTGGGCGTTTTAAATATGTGCTTTGCTGAGTATGTGTATTCACTTCTGTCACTCTTTTAGTCACTGTCATGTGTACAGTTAAGGTAGGGGGCTGTGTATATGTGGCAGAATTTATGATAAGCTTCAGTGTATGATCATTCTCCACAGTGGCAGTGTGCTTAGCTTTCATAACAACTGGAGCTCAAACACACGAGGAGCTATAGAACTTAATTTAGATGTTGCATTGGTAATTTATGTGTGCTAGTGGATTTTTTTCCAGACAGAAATACTGGATTATATTATCAGTTTGTTCCACACACGGTTTAAAACTTCTCTTTATCATAGTAAACTAACAAAGTATGCTGAAGGCCACTCTCTATGCTTTTCAGAAGCTTTTTATGCCTACTGGTTTTGTGATACTGAGTTATATCTCTTATACCCACTACCAATATTATGTTTACAAAAGCTTGTTTAACAGTTAACTCTGTATTAGACCCAAGAGTTACATCATGGTAAGAGGTTACAGGGCACACATGGCCAGTCAGAATTTTAAACCTTACTCAGGTTATATTTATGCCTCTGTTAAGAAAAGACAGTGCTTACCTCTCCTCAGGATCATTGCAGTTTGTTTCTGAGGCTCACAAATTGGTGTCTGCTGGGTATAAAGAGATCTTTCAAAATAACCAGAATTTCAGTTTCACCAAATGACTTCTCCCATAGCATATTTTTTTTCTCTTCTTCCCGTACCTACTTTCCTGTCTCTTTGTAGTCTGGTTCCTTTCCCGGGAGGCACCAGAAGAATCTGTGGTACCATGATATACAGCAGGGCAGGGAGAGTTTCTGGTAACAAGAATGAGAAGAGAATTCAAGGATGAAATTCTTGAATTGCTGATAAGGTGTAACAGCTCATCTAAAACTGACTTTGTACCTGAGGACTAAAAGGTGGCCAATATGATGCAAGTTTTTAAAACCCATTCCATGGAGCATGGAAGGTGGTTTATTTACCAGGAAATGAACGGTTACCTCAATAAGAACAGTATAATAGAATACCTGGTCCTGTAAATTGCCTGTAAAGTGGCAACATGATTCCTTTTTAAAGACAAATCCTTCTTTACAGGGCTGTTTGTAGGGGTCAGCAAACGTGTGAATAAGGATGTTTTAATCTACATAGTCTGAATTACCAACAAGGTTTTTCACAAAACCACTTGGCAAAGAATTTTTAAGAAAACTAATTTGGTATAAGAGGATCCTTGCATGACAGAAAGATGCCTGGGAGGTAGGTGAGCTGAGGAAATTTGCTATTGGCCAAGTTCTCCAAGGTAGTGAGGACTAAGAAAGACCACAAAAATTGTGGAAGATCTTGATGAGACTGACAAGCCAAACAATAATTTTTGGTGAAGTTACATCTAAATAATTCTGAAGTGAGGCACACAGAAGTAAAAGTTCACAAAACTTCCCATAAAAAGTAATGTGCTAGGAATTGGCTATCAAGACTTGGGAGTGAGATCTCAGGTTTATAGTAGCGATTCCTTGAAAACATCAGCTCAGAGTTCAATACTGATCTACCCAGAGTGTTTTATATGGTTCCTGTCCATATCTTCAATATATTTAATAGAATTAGTTAAATTTTGGTAGAATTGAGGTGGGTAACAAGAATGTAGACAGGAATGGGATGATTTCCATACACAGAATGACTGAGCAGCACAGAGATAATTTGGGGTGTGGTACAAGTCTTATAAAATTGAATTGTATGAAGCTATATTTAAACAAAAAGAATCATTTCTTGGCACAGCAGACTGTAGGCATTGGAACTGCATGCAAAGAATGCAAACTGGTTTACATTGGTTTCAGGGGTAACTATGCGAGAGAAATTCACTGGAATTTGTCAAATATACAGTAAACACCTGACTCTGGAACATTTTTGGTAGAAAAATATGAAAAAAGCAGCAGGAAATGCAATGTCTGTTTGTGCTGCTCCTGTTCTGTCCTGTCTGTTGCTACACTTGTGTTTTTTAAGTGCTTTTAAAGTTCTTGTCACAAGTCTCAGTAGCTGTAGATTATTTCTGTCTGAATTCTCTTAATCCTTGCTCACTTAAATAGTTTGGGTGGTTTTAACAAGACTCATTGCAAAAAATGATAGTATCTTCAGCTTTCTTGGAGAGACATTTATGAATTTAACTTTGTATTAAACCAATTGAAATAGGATAACAAGACTAACAGGTTGTTAAACCTAGTTATGTCTACCAGAGCACTATGAATTGCTTTGTTAATTCCCCCTGCAGCATAAACAGCATCGTGCAGATTTTTATTTGCGTTTGTGGTAGCTGTTAGCTTCTGTTATTATTTTGTTTTCTAGATTTGGTTCTTAAATACTGGTGCTCCCCACTGGGCAAACTATGCTGCGTCATTGCCTAATAAATACCTCAACAAATAACTCTCTCCCTCTTTCCTACTCCCTCCCTCCCTGCAACGAAGAGGATAATTTTGTGTAGTGATCTAAGATCAGTTTACCCTGCAGCATTAATCTTCTAACAGAGAGATACTATTTTATTTTTCCAGCAGGCTGTAATCCACCCCAGTTTCTGATATATTCAAAGCGTATTAATTGTTAATAGTGCACTTCTTGAATTCTAATCATGACCAGAGTGCATGCAGGGCTCTGGTTTGGGAAGGATCATTAACCGCTCCCCTGGGGATCACAAGTGGTTCTTTCTGGAGGTAGCATGAGCTGTATTATTTTTGTAGATTTTTGTCCTTGTGCTGCTACATCTGTTTGAAACTGGGACTTTGAGCATAGTCTGCGTTGTGTGGTTGTGAAGTGCCTTGCCTCGTACCAGCGCTGTGGATTGTTATTTGGGATGCACAGAGGAGTCATTGATCACTGCTTCTTCCCTTTGTATTTTTTTTTAAACGGGACTGCAGACACTAGTGGGTATTTTTGCTGTTTCTTTTCACCGATCTCAGACACTTCAAATGGTTGAGGTACCTTTGAGCATTACTTTTCTCTTCTAGATTAACTGATTAACAATTAGTAGTTAAGTTGAAATGTAAAACTTATCTTCCATTTAAGGAAAAATCCTACTAACTCTTCCCTAATAATATAGCAATCTTTTAACATGTATTATAAATGTAATAATATATTGAGTGTCATATCTATTATAAAGTGGATGTTCAAAAAACTTTCAATCTGCATGTATAATTGTGATATGCTATGCAGGGTGATGCCATAAATTGTACAAGTCAGAAAAGGGGTTTTTTTTGTTGTTGTGTTTTAAGCTTTTAGGCTCTAACCTCTCACTATGTCCTAGAAACAGGAAACAAGGGTCTTTATTTCAGGTTTTTCTTAGATTTTGTCACATTCAGTATAACAATACTGCATCATTTAATAATTCAGCAGATCATTCTAGACAAGGTGGTTTTACTTTTGTATTGGCAGGTGGTACCCTTGTGGCGATGGAATACAGTATTTAGTGGCAAAAGCTGATACAAATTAAATTACCTCTCTGGAAAATTTATTACTAATGCCATTTACAAAATCATGCATTTGGTTTAAAAAGAATGCAGCGAGAAACATATGTAGCTATTGTCCAAAAAAAATTAGGTGTTCAATGTTACGTAATGAATTTGAAGAATATCTTCTTAGGCAGATACAATGCAGTATGTTTTTCTTGACTTTGTTTTTTTGCACATGTACATATATGTGAAGAAAATCCTCAGCAGTGCAGGCTTCTCTGGCAGCTTAAACTTTGTACTAAGGGAAAATTAGTCTTTGTTTTCATGTTTAGAAAGTCTGGAAGCAGCTAGTTTACTGTTCTAATTCTTTAATGGACCACTTCAGCTGTTCTCTCTTCCTTTTGCAAGTCAGCTTAGTACCAAGTGTGTGTTGTGTATCACCTGGGATTAAACAGCCAGGTTTGGTTTCTTCCAGTACTACTGTAACTAAAAGAACCATCACTGTGGTTGCAAAGCAAGCTTCAGACGAATCTAACTTTATAGCAAATCAAACTATTTTCTTCTGAGCTGGTTTAAAAACAAATTGGGGAAATGAGCACTTATTTTTTGTTGTAAACTGGCATTTTTTTCCCTTTCCTCTTCAGAATCCAGTGCTTATCTTCGATAAGGATGAGGGACCACACGTGTACAGATGCTCATAGGATCATTTGGGTTGAAAGGGATCTCAGATATCGTCTGGTCCAATGTCCTGCTCAGAGCAGGATCAGTTGTGAGACCAGACCAGATATTCTGCCTTTTTTTTTTAATTAGAAAATTATGTTTGGATACTTTTGCATCAGGAAATTAATTTTAATCTGTATTCATGTCACATCAGGAAGAATGACATGTTATGACTGAGGCCTTGACACAGTAGCAGTTACAAACTCTGTTTTCTGAACACCCTATGTCATTCCCCAGGGTTCACAGAGTGCTCTGTGATCCTGAGCATATTCGTGACCAACAGGAGTCCTGATATTTAGCAGAGATGTAATCAGTTCTGAGTTCCTGAAAAGGTTCAGTCAAATTTAGGAGTAATATATTCAGTTTTTTCACTTGTCTCACATTTTTTACGGTGTTAAGATATTTTCTGAAGTGTGCTAACTTTCCTGGTACAAACACTCCCTTCATGTTCCTCCCAACTTCAGCCTCTCCATGGGTTCTGTCACTCATCAGTTCTGCATGGAAATGTTTGAGGATTTCAACCTCTTTTCCCAGCAAGTGGCATTTGTAACGGAGCCTGCAAAGGACCTCCTTTCACAAAGAGATCTCCAGGAGAGAATATTTTTCAAATTAAGTGCTAATATTTATCACTGAAAGGAAAATATGTAGAAATAAATGACAGTGACTTGTCAGGGTGCAAAAGTGGCTTCTGTAATACGCCTGTTGGATGAGTAGGTGATAGGGGAGGGCTTTCAGGGGGCTCTTTGCAATTCAGATGTGGTAGGGGGGCCCTGCAGCCCAGAGGATATGCAGGGTTGGGGAAGGATCTGTTTAGTAACCTGGAGATGACAGCAACAATGAAGCTGCCTTTTCTTCATCAGCTTTGGCATGCTACCAATTCCTTAACTTATATTAAATCTAATTATTATGAGGGCTGGAATCTTATTTCTCCTGTTTATCTCAAAAAAGAAAAGAAAAGAGCTTTCTGCTGGAAGTGGGTTTTTTTTTTTTCTTCTGTACTCTTTATTGCCCTGAAAAGTTGTAAATTGATTTTTGTTTGTTCTCCAGATGGATCCTGTGCAAAAAGCAGTCATAAACCATACATTTGGAGTGTCCATTCCCCCAAAGAAGAAACAAGTCATTTCCTGCAATGTCTGCCAGCTTCGCTTTAACTCTGATGTGAGTATTGCCTACGTTCCTTCCCTTTTTTTTGTTGCATTAGGCATAATTAATCTAAACCTCTTTTCCCCAAATAACTCATTCTGCCTGCATTCTGCTCAGCCTGATGGGCTGCTGTTTTGTCCACTCAGAGGCAGAAGTCCATAGAGCATGAACTCTTAATTTTCTTGGATAGCTCTGGCATGAAATCCAATGCCACGTGCATTGGTGAGGTCCCATTTGACGGTACAGTAACCTTCAAGAGATATTTCAAAAAGAAATGTTTGTCTGAGTCTTTTTTTTTTTTAATAAAAGGAGGTGAAGCAGAAAAGCTTCCCAGTGAGTTCTCCAGGTCATATTTGCTTTTCTTCCAGAAGAAATAGCTTTTTCTTGTTGTTTGTACATCCTTGCTGATATGTCTTTCAATTTCTGAATAAAGTCACTCTTGTAATAACTTTCTTTTATAATAAATATAAACAGTTCTAGCTGTCATCTTGAGTGAGAAATTCATAGAAGCTGTTTTCTGAAGGTTAATTTAAAAAAATCATTACAAAACAGTACACAAAAAGAAAAAAAATTTGAGGAAACTGTATCTAAGAAAATTATGACCTTTGAAAGTTTAAGAATATGTATTTGTTCTTGGAAACTACTTGCTAATGTCATTAAGTTAGTAAAAATAAACCCAAATTCCAAGATTTTTGTTTTTATCTTGAGGGCAAGAATAGATCCCTAAGTGATGTGTTCATATTATATATTTTTCTGTCATAATTTTGGTCTCAGAAATAGTTTGCTGGCACCTCCTCAAAGCCTTTGAGTATTTTGTACTCCTTGAGATTTGCAGTAAAGCACCTATACCCATTACCCTGGTTTTCTCTGCCTCTAACACTGCACTTTGAAAAGTGTCTTGTAAAGTGTTTTCCACAGTTTGGCTGTCGTGTCTAGGCTGGTAAGGATTTTGAAGCAGTGCTATCTTAGCTTCAAATTGATTTCTAAATCTGTCACCATTTGACAAGCTTATTAAACTTCCTTTGAAGTGGCAATATCTGCTTAGTTAACTGATCTCAAAAGTCATTATTTTAAATTTAGTTTTCTTGTCTTTCTACTTTAAGGTTAAGATTTAAGAGGGAAAAAAAAAATGTTTCTGCCCTAATACTTGGTCCACGTATCTACTTTTACCGATTAAATCAAGGAACCAGTAACATTTTTAAAAATCTCCTTTGGCTTCATGGATCCTGCTTCTGAGCTGGATCTTGCTCCGTCTCCAGTGAGGCAGCTCAGGCTGTCCTTACTCTTCCCTCTCCTCTTGAGGTCAGGGTCCCTCTGATGATGGGTCCTGTCCCCAGAGGAGTCACTCAGTTTGTCTGTGCTGACATTCAGGTGGACAAACAGCACTTCAGGCAGACAAACTGAATCACAATTGAGTGGCTTGAAACAAACAAACAACAAAAGAGCTGAAATATTTGTCATTTTGTACACCTGTCAACCAAGCAATTTTTCCTATCTAGACTTATAAAGTAGAACAAAAAGTGCGTATCATATTCTACTTTAAATAGTGGCATCACAAAACCATGGCCAGTTATAGCCATGCTGCTTTTTCCGGGCCAGGTGTATTCAATAGGGCGGTGAGCTCTTTCTTGCTTAATTTGGTAAATATAGTCGGTTGTAGTTACTGAAAAATATCATCATCCTTTTATAATGAATGGTTGTAAGAAAGGATGAAGCACCCTGACTATGATACTTTACATGCTGACATGCAGCACCTTTCTTTCTACAGCTGTTTAGTTTACCTGGACATTCACAAACAACATAGACATTTGATTTTGGAAAGTGCTAAGGTTATAGCAGTGTTATGCATACCAGAAGATACTTAAATATAAATCTAAGTTTCACAAATATTTCATAACCACAACATCCAGGAATATTTGGAGAATGAGTCTTCATGGTGTAGTACTTCTATTTTAAAAGCTTTCTAGCCTTTCATTGGGCTATTTAGCGTCTCCTGAGAAGTTGTACGTAAGATTTTACATCTTTTCTTCAGGTTTGGTCATTTGACCTTAAGAATTATTTATTTGAGCATGTGTTGAATCTTTTTTTCTGAGAATGAGATCTTTTTTTATTTATCTTATTTTATTTGGATGTTATTCTCACCTATCCAAATAGACACCCCCCTATAATCTGCGCTGTTGCAGTTTCACTGAGGTAGTGCTAGTGGGTTTCAGCTGAGCTCTTCAGACTCGGTTTTTTCTTAGCTTGTTGAAACCCCTGCACAGAAATAAAAATCTGAACTCTGCATTTATTTTTCTTTTTCGTCCCTTTGGACCAAAAATAATGTGAAATTATGCTCAGGGCATGGAATAATATTTACAATCCATCCTTTGCTTGCTGACTGGGGAAGAAGGGAGTCAGATATGTGTGAACCTTGTAACTGCTGAATCTTTCAGAGAATCAGTTCCACCACGTGACATGCTTTTGAGTAGAATCAAACTCTGTTAATCTGCATTAAAACTTCAGTGTAGCACATTGCAGAATGAGATTTGTAGTACAGTCACTTTACACTTGCAGTTTCTTCTAGCTCTACAAGGCTGACATACTTGTGTTGTAGATAGGCATTTCATTCCTTTGGACTATCTCTGACCTAAATTATGCAATTAAATGAAGTAAAAATGGCAAAACTAAACTATTAAGTGTCTTTTTGGTTTTTTATTTTTATTCTCCTAAATGAATTTCACTTTCATGATGTTTGAGGAGTCTGACCTCCTACTGGTGGTGTTTTATCAATTGCACAAGAAACATACAGACAGTGAGTATTCATCTGTGAGAAGAAAATTGATTTCCTTGCCTGCAATCTTTTCCTTGTGCTGTGGACACTCACTGGTCTGAATCAATAGACCAAAAAAAAAAAGAAAAAATCAGACTATTCAATTTATAGTTGTCAAACCTCCTACTAAATTAATACAGTGAATTGCAAAGGTTTTGGGTTTCTTTTGCTTATGTGTCTGCAGGTTTAGCTTTGATGAGAGTATTCTGGCATCAGATTCAGAGGCAGGGAACTGCAGCTACCTGCAGGAAAAGAAAGATCAGGGATGGGAGGAAATATTAATATTTAAATATTTTAAAATAGTTTGTCTTGAATATGGGAGTAAACATATGTTGAAGTGATGGCTTCTGTACTCTCAAAAGTAAAGTTCCTAGAATGATTTTTCTTCTGCCATGTTATAATTTCAACAGTATTTTCTAACTGAACTCTTCAGGATCTCCCAGTCTTCAATTTTTAAAGTACAATATGAAGAAAACCTCTGTGTACAAATTCTGAATTTCATCTAGTCCTAATGATATGTCTGTCCTCTTCCAAAAAAAGAAATTATAGGGTTTGACTCGTACTTACAGACATTCGCCATCATACTCTGCCTGTCCTTTTCTAATATTTTTAGCTGCATTTTTGTCAAATTGGAGGTTGTCTATTTCTGCTAATAAATTCTGGTACAACTAGTTTGAACACCCCTTCCAGTCTCTGTCAACTCCAGAAGAAACTGTAGTACCAAAGAGATGATCCAAAGTCATATGAAACAGAAAAATAAAATGTCATCTCTGAAGTAAGAGCAAACTGAAGTTGTTTTAATAGACTGAACTTTGAAGTCCTTCAGGGCAATTTTATCTGTAAAAGCAGTATTGGCCTTATAGTAATGATAGCTGAGGGTGCTTCAACAACATTTTTTGCATGATCTCCTTAAGATACCCCAGCCAGAACTCTGAGTGGGATTAGGTGCCTAGACCTAAGTGTCTTGCTGTTTGAATATCTGAGGTGTCCAGGACATCCCCAGCAGGCTGATGAACTGACAAAGGACACCCGAGGACATGTCACGTTATATGGGATGCCTGCCTTTGGAACTGAACCCCCACTCATTCAGTTTGCCTTCTGGTTTACTTTTACTTCCTTTTCTTTCAATTTTTTTTCTTTTTCTTTTATTTTGAAGAGAGGAGAGAGAGAAGCAGGATTCAGTGAGGAGAAAAAGCGTAAAAGTATAGGAATAGAGAAAGTGAAAGGGGAAAAATTGTGAGGAGGGAATAGAGAAAAAGGCTCTTTCCGAAACTAGTTTTTGATGGTAGTGGGTACCAGGAGTCAAATGCAGTTTAAAAAGGGTAGAAATCTCATTTTAGGAAGGATAGTGTTATGAGCATTGATAGTTAATGAGGTTGATTAAACAGTATGGTCAATGAGATACTTACTCTAGTCTGCATAAACTGTATTCTGTTAAGCAGAGCATGTTATACTCTTTCTGAAGATAGTTTAAAAAAGAAAAAAGGCAACATTATCCATTAACACTTGCAATTGGATGTGCTTTAGTGTTTTGGGATAAAAACAGGTGTTTCCATCTTTGCATCAAATTATCTGTAAACACCATGTTATTTTTAATTTCTTCATGGTGATGGCACAGCATGTGCTCCAGTGCAGCAATGACTAATGTGTCAATGAAGTTCAAGCTATGGTCTTATGTTATAATCCAGCTCAGAAAAAGTGAGAGATACTCAGTTATATTTACTTCCATGAGAGACTAGGCAGTAGAAGAGGAAGAATCCTCTCCATGGAACAGATTGTGATAATGAGTCAGATTTTATGGTAACTCGAAGGCCACCAGAGCAAGGGGTGTAACTGTATTGCACCAGGAGGAAGCAAGATCTGCGAAAGATCTAGCTTAACCTTTGAGAATACTTTTTTTCCCCTTTTAATAATTCTGGGATCAATTACATAAGTTTGGATGTGATATTAATTACATGTACTACAGACATTCTAGCAAAAACAAAAATCGTCTTGAATGAGTGTCCTGCTGCCCAAGAGAGGGCTGATTTTTTGCAGTAGCTGGGAGGGGCGTGACCAGGGCCTGGGGATTGTTCTGTATCACCTTACATCACTGCTAGCAGCGGGCTCTCTTTAGGAAGGGGTTCCTTCCACTCACGTAAGTGTGGCGGATGGAGCAGTCCCGTATTATTTATTCTTGGGAGCTTCTTTTTATTATATCTTTTGTTTTTAATATTGTTGCTCTTACTGCTCATCTTATCTCATTGCTGGTTCCCTTATCTCAGNTACTTACAGACATTCGCCATCATACTCTGCCTGTCCTTTTCTAATATTTTTAGCTGCATTTTTGTCAAATTGGAGGTTGTCTATTTCTGCTAATAAATTCTGGTACAACTAGTTTGAACACCCCTTCCAGTCTCTGTCAACTCCAGAAAAAACTGTAGTACCAAAGAGATGATCCAAAGTCATGTGAAACAGAAAAATAAAATGTCGCCTCTGAAGTAAGAGCAAACTGAAGTTGTTTTAATAGACTGAACTTTGAAGTCCTTCAGGGCAATTTTATCTGTAAAAGCAGTATTGGCCTTATAGTAATGATAGCTGAGGGTGCTTCAACAACATTTTTTGCATGATCTCCTTAAGATACCCCAGCCAGAACTCTGAGTGGGATTAGGTGCCTAGACCTAAGTGTCTTGCTGTTTGAATATCTGAGGTGTCCAGGACATCCCCAGCAGGCTGATGAACTGACAAAGGACACCCGAGGATATGTCACATTATATAGGATGCCTGCCTTTGGAACTGAACCCCCACTCATTCAGTTTGCCTTCTGGTTTACTTTTACTTCCTTTTCTTTCAATTTTTTTTCTTTTTCTTTTATTTTGAAGAGAGGAGAGAGAGAAGCAGGATTCAGTGAGGAGAAAAAGCGTAAAAGTATAGGAATAGAGAAAGTGAAAGGGGAAAAATTGTGAGGAGGGAATAGAGAAAAAGGCTCTTTCCGAAACTAGTTTTTGATGGTAGTGGGTACCAGGAGTCAAATGCAGTTTAAAAAGGGTAGAAATCTCATTTTAGGAAGGATAGTGTTATGAGCATTGATAGTTAATGAGGTTGATTAAACAGTATGGTCAATGAGATACTTACTCTAGTCTGCATAAACTGTATTCTGTTAAGCAGAGCATGTTATACTCTTTCTGAAGATAGTTTAAAAAAGAAAAAAGGCAACATTATCCATTAACACTTGCAATTGGATGTGCTTTAGTGTTTTGGGATAAAAACAGGTGTTTCCATCTTTGCATCAAATTATCTGTAAACACCATGTTATTTTTAATTTCTTCATGGTGATGGCACAGCATGTGCTCCAGTGCAGCAATGACTAATGTGTCAATGAAGTTCAAGCTATGGTCTTATGTTATAATCCAGCTCAGAAAAAGTGAGAGATACTCAGTTATATTTACTTCCATGAGAGACTAGGCAGTAGAAGAGGAAGAATCCTCTCCATGGAACAGATTGTGATAATGAGTCAGATTTTATGGTAACTCGAAGGCCACCAGAGCAAGGGGTGTAACTGTATTGCACCAGGAGGAAGCAAGATCTGCGAAAGATCTAGCTTAACCTTTGAGAATACTTTTTTTCCCCTTTTAATAATTCTGGGATCAATTACATAAGTTTGGATGTGATATTAATTACATGTACTACAGACATTCTAGCAAAAACAAAAATCGTCTTGAATGAGTGTCCTGCTGCCCAAGAGAGGGCTGATTTTTTGCAGTAGCTGGGAGGGGCATGACCAGGGCCTGGGGATTGTTCTGTGTCACCTTACATCACTGCTAGCAGCGGGCTCTCTTTAGGAAGGGGTTCCTTCCACTCACGTAAATGTGGCGGATGGAGCAGTCCCGTATTATTTATTCTTGGGAGCTTCTTTTTATTATATCTTTTGTTTTTAATATTGTTGCTCTTACTGCTCATCTTATCTCATTGCTGGTTCCCTTATCTCAGCCCATGATCTTCTCCTTTTGTGCCTCCATTTGGAGGGAGGAAGGGCAGCGACACGTAGTTTTAGCTGTTACTGAATTGTACTTGAGTACTTAGTTCTAAATTGGGGAATACCATTCCTAAATCATGACAGTGAGATTACTGAATCCGTATGATAGCAGTAAGAGGGTCCAATAACAAGAGGGCAAGGGGGGAAATGGCTCTTTTTTATCCCATATAGACTTCTTCTCTCCCTTCTCCTGGCTCGTTCTTTCTCATTCTTTCTGGCCACCAGATGAATCTGCAGCATTTTCCTCAACTGGTTTGTGGCAGTAAGTCTTCCAGCAGCTGGCCAGACTGTCCCCACTATGTCTATTCTGTTACGGCATCTGACACTGTAGCTTGCAGCCGTAAAGGAAAAGTGAGTTGTGGTTGGAAGGATATCTGGTTTCCGCAGAATTGCTCTTTTCTCCTTATCTGAATCATTGCCTTGAGTTCAAGCAGTTTCTCTGGCCTTCTCCCTCATTATTTTTATTTTATTGTTTAGTCTCAAGGTTGTTTGGATTGTTTAGCTTGGAGAAAAGAAGGCTCAGGGGTTACCTTATCACTTTCTATGCCTACCTGAAAGAAGATTGTAACAACATGGGTGTCAGTCTCTTCTCACCAGAAACAAGTGATAGGATGAGAAAAAACTGCCTCAAGTTGGGTCAGCGGAGGCTTAGATGGGATATTAGGAAAAATTTCTTCACCAAAAGAAAGTTGTCAAACACTGGAACAGACTGTCCAGGGAAGTGGTGGAGTCACCATCCCCTGGAGGTATTTAAAAGATGTGTAGGGACATGTTTTAGTGGTGAGCATGCCCGTGCTGAGCTGACATTTGAACTTGTTCTTTCCAACCCAAATGATTCTGTGATGCTCCACAGAGTTTTAGGAGCTCAGGCACTGTGCAGTAATGTCAGTACTAATTCAATCCCTTTTTTCAGCAGCCAGACTTCTCTATAGTCCAAACTTGCAAATACATGATGCTAGCAGTCCACATGCATTATTGTTCTGATTCTTGTTTGGTGGTGTTCTTTTTGTAAACAGATTTTATCATCTGTTGATTGTGCCTAAAATAAGTGTCTGCTTCCCTTTGCACACTTTCTGTTTCTTACAGAAGTGCCTTTGTCTGGAGTACAGCCTGGTAGGCACCATCTTGTTCATAGGGTATAATTGGATTGAAAATAAACTTGTGTTTGCACAGTGTGCTGCTGTGTGGGTGATGACTGCAAGTTACCTCAAAAACCAGGAGGTGACTTCAAAAATCAAGAGGAAACACCTTGTAGGCAGATCAGAAAAGCAGATGTAACAATTTGGCATTAAGAGACGATGAAGGTCATCTTATTATTGAATGCATTTAAAGCTAATAAAAATGATGTGATGATAGTGCTCATCTTTTTAAAAAGCCAGAAGGCGAATTTTTGAAGTTTAGGCAAGTATTACCAAAAGTTGACTTTGCAAATTTAAATGAATCACTCATGCTGTCAAAAAGATAATAAACAAAATAATCAATCGCATCACATAAAAATCTACAGAACTGTCATTGTCTTTTGTCAAAGGTTTTACATTTTCCTTATAAATACGACTATATTGATCCTCTGGGAATGGAGGGTAGTGAAGCGGATAGGAGGTAATTAAAAGCATAAATCTCAGGAACTTGTGAAGGTAATTTTCTGTTTTGTAGACAGAACTGACAGAATGATGAAAGTTGTTCGCTCCAACATGACAGAAATACCGCATGATTATAGGGTACAGGGTTATAACATGATGAAAGTTCTGTTCAAATAACAGCTGTTTAACGGAGCTTTTAACTAAGTTTGGTAAGGTATTTAAAATATGAGTTGAATTCTTATGACATGGCTGATATTCACAGCTCCTTGGTTTTCTCATGTTCTTTTCAATAATAATCTACCTTACTATTTTGAGCAATTAGGTTTTAGAAATCCGTGAGGATGGAATTGAAAAACTAATGCATATCTTTGGTGTAAAAAACGTATGAACATGCCAGGTTTACAGATTTCTTCAATTACATCTATTATTAATAGCAAATGAGCTAAAACTATATTTTTCAACACTAATTCCTAATTTATCATATCATGTAATTTTTATTAAGAGTTATGATTCGATTCTAAATTCTTCATAATTTATGTACTCAAATATGCATACTCTTACAGAGTAAGATTCTAACAGGTAAACTAAGTGATCAAACATTTGGTAGACATCTTACTATTAAGAAAGAGAGCTTTATAGTTAAGGATCTGCTGTGGATTAAAATAACAATATGTTATGAACATAAATACTCCTCTGCTCCTCCTGTCTTGCACAGTTTCCTTCTCTAACAGGAGCACTGCCATTGTAATCAACTTGATGTATAAAAGTGGGCAGGAACACAGGTGTTGAGAGGTGTTCTTTCTTCAATATTAAGTTGTTATTATATTTAGGATATGTTAATTTTTTTTTCTAGCTTGAATTTATGTAAAAAGTTTTTTGAGCTATGAAGGAAAAAATTCATCTTTATCGCTACTCCATAACAGAATAGATGTTTTGAGGATTATTATATATCCATTCAGTCTTTCAGCTGTTCATTTTCTGTGGTTGCACTGTTACTGACAGAAGCTTTCGTGGTATTTTCAACAAAATATTTTTCATTAGAGATTACCAATTGTATTGACACCAAATGAATGCAGTATTTGAGATAGAACATAGAATCACCGAGGGTGGAAAAGACCTCTAAAATAATCAAATCCAGCCACCACCATGTTCACCACTAAACCATATCCCCAAGTGCCACACCCAGATGGTTTTTGAACAGTTTCAGGGACAGTGATTCCACCACTTAATTGGGCAGCCTGTTGGAGTTAGAATTGCTGTTGAGAGTATTTCCCATCCAGGGTGGAATTCCTGCTTTATGAATGTGCAGTAGCAAACGAGAAGAAATAGGAGCTGTGAGCCACAGGGTGTTCAGTTCCATTTAGTTGTGGCACTCACCTAATATTGTGCAGCTCAAGACTTGAACCTGCATTTCCCACATGGATGCTTCAGAGTCTCCCTTTATTTCTGCATTTTTCCTTCCTTCTGTCCATGTGGATCTACATACATTTAATTGTGTATGTTAATTGCCACACTGGATAATGTGGTAGCAGATTCAAGCAGTCAGCTAAAGAGTTGATGGTACAATTGTCTTATTTCCATGAAGACCTAATGAAGGGCTACTTCAGCTCATCTTGAATAAACCTATAAAGAATCTTGATCTCACACGCACGCACTGAACCTTTAGACGTACTCAAGCCTTTCATCAGGTTAATGTTTCTTTGTGTAGCAATAAATTCAGCTAATTAGTCATTCACGTAGCAAGTTGATTCTAAAACTCAGTCACTTGTGATCTGTCAAAACGAATCGTGTGGATTTCAAATACACTGTCAGTCATTGCTCCTGATGGGGAATATTCTGTTATCTTTTGTACTAGTCTTGCCTGTAGTTCAGGGTTTTGTTAAAGGTAATACTGCTGTCAGTGAATCCGTATGATGTACGTGTTTCCTGGTTATCTAGCTCTTTTGATTTATGCAGATTTATGTACGCTTTTAACTTTCTACGAAGTAAAGATACTGAGGTTGTTTTAAGCACTACAACATGCTAATGACATTCACATTTATTTTCAAAAGTATGTTTACATGTAGAAGATAATTTAAATCACTGATGTTTCATTAAATGCAGTCTAGTATATAAGGCTATTGTATATGTATTGTATGTAGTCTCACAGTTTAATATCCTGCTTGGATTTCAAACTTAATTTGTAGTTAAAACTAGCAATTAAATTTAGATTTTAAATAAATTATAGCATTTGTATAATTTTTAAGAGCAGAAAAAGCTATCCTTTCTTACAGCCAAGTCATTAATCCTTATAACATAGAGGCTTTCTTAAAATTAAAATATTCATGCGGTTTGATTGTTTGGGGGTTTTAATTGGTACTAAAAGACTGTGGATAGAACTAAGGTGTATAAATTAGAAAAATTGTGGGGAAAAACTACATAATTATTTGTCTGTCAATTACATTCTTAACTATTTTCAACTTAATTTGAAATACAGCTATTCACTAAGCCATGGTCTTACAAATATGTAGACATACTTTTAGTCTCATAAAATATGCATCCCATTGATCAAAAAGTAATGCCAGACAAATGCATTAACACTTCTGTGGAATTTGGCCTGTCAGTACAAAGGGGTTTTTTGCCTTTCGATTCATAATGTCACATTTATGGCTGCTTAAAGCTTTTCCTGTTCATTAAACCTTACTAGCCTGTACTTGATGACTTTCTGTGCTGTCTAATAAGTAGGCAGGTTCTTTTTTAAAATGTTGCAATGCATAAATATCAAGCTAGTAGACCACAATCAATTTTAGCTTCAATTGAAAACTAGACTTTCCTTTCAGTTAAAGAGTTCTTTCATAGAAATATTTTCTTATCCCACTTTCTCAAAAAGTGTCCTCCTTAACCTGTTATGCATTTAATTTAAAAATTGTAATAATGATAATTCAGTGGTGACATTTAGTATCAACTATGTAAGCAATAGATGTAACTTAATTTTTTTGAAATGAAAAATAAATATTTAAATAATATTGAATTGTGGCACAGTTAAATTATTTTACCGTAGAATGAATTAATCCCTACAGTAAATGCAGCTGTATACCCTGGAATAAAGTATTTTGCAATTAAAATTAAAGAAAGATATTTTGAGGTTACAGATTTTCATTTTGTTTTTTTCTTTTTTTTTTAATTTTCTCAAATATTGGTTTGCTGACACAGAATTTGCATGAATTAGTTGTACTTAATGATGATCAAAAAGTATCTTCAGTATCCATTTAAAATATTGCAGCCCTAAGATATTTACTCTTAATTTAATTTTGTATTTTATTGGGGGTTTATATTAAAATTGGTAAAATATCTTTTACGCACATGACTTTTGAACCGTATGTGTACACAACTTCCTCTGGATTACCAGAGCAAATGAAAATAAATTTTCAGCTTCTTGCCTTAAATAAAAATGAAAATTTTATATGTCATGGCTTATTTTAAAGATAAGTTTAGTATTTCAATGACGTAGTCTACAAAGCTCATAACCTCTGCTCTACTGCTGTATTTGTGTCATAAGCAAGTTTTAAGTGAGACTTGGAACAAATATGTTTGCCTTTAATATGGTGCTTTTGCAAATATTTTATAAAATTAGGGTTATTACTGATCAGGAAATTAATAATTGCAGTAGTTGGTATCAGTAATAATCAGAACTTGAGTTCCAATTTCAGACTGCCTCAGCTGCCCTTTTTTCTTTTGCTTGCTATGACTCCAGAAAACTCCAGAGGTTTACATAACATGGTGATACAGCATTTCAGTTACCAAAAGGCAGCTGAATCAAATGATTTATCCCCCAGTGGATAAAAAGCAAACTCTGAACTTCAAGTGTATCTGAAAGGACTAGAGAATAGTGCTTATGTGGTTAGGAAACATTGCTTCGATACCTTAAGGAACGCTCCTCTAACTTCATGCTTGGAACAAGTATCCGTGTTTTTATTCACAGAACAGAGTTGAAAAACCCTAAAACCCAAAAGTTTAACAATATCCAGCCCCTGGAACTGAAACTTGACCAAGTTATTGTAGAAATAAATAGTACGTACTTAACTGACAAAGTGAGGCACTGAAACAATTTTTTAAAGATGGATTTTGCATCCCCTAACTACTTTGTAATCAAACCTGGAGAATTCTCCCCCCCTCCCCAAGGAATATGGTCTAATTTGAATAGTATTGAAGAAGGCTGGCATTTCCAAAAGTCCTACTTGGATTGGTCATAGCAATATTTTTGGCCTTATAATGTACAACTATGAATTTGATAGATTATAATAATTAGAAAACTTAAAAATGAGTCTATTCCCCATGTTTCCATGAAGCTTTGCTTGTTGTTATGGAAATCTTAATTTTAATTCTGCCTGGGCTTGTTTGTTCTCAACAGGTCTCATGTACACTATATGAGGATTGAATGAAGGGAATCAAAGACTGTAGTAGGTTATTACTGATATTGCAGGCACTATTGTTGCAAATATCAGCAGAAAGGCTTATTATCAAGGAATTGACTTACTAAGTCTTTCTCTTGAGTGCATTTATGTCTCTTATCTCATAGCTTTGGCCTCAGGCAGCATATGATCCTACCAACAGCACACATATGTGCAGAGCATAGAGTTCAAATATTTAAAGGGACATCATCAACTTGAGGATGCTCGAGTGGAAAATCTTGTACTTGCTCTTATTTAAAGTTTCAAGTATTGGAATGGAAAGGGTATATATTCACCCCAATTTTTAGCTCCACTTTTTGTACACTGCAACATGTGAATAGTTCATTGAATTTTGTTGGTGGAAAACGCCCCTTCTGGTGCATCATGTCACAACTGCAAAGCTTAAGAGAAATTGATAAAACCCAGCAAAGGTGGAGAGAGACAGGGCGAGACTCCTGTGCCTCATAAGGCACATTGTCTTAACAGGGCACAGGCAGGACTGTGCTCCTCTGCCCATATTCAGAACTGAAGAGATCCAGCCCAGAAGTTGACAAGTGTCCCTTTAAGTAGTGCACGTAGTACTAGTGGTATAGCTGGTTAGTTGTTTCTTCATAATCCTTAAACTGTGTTTGTATGCGTGTTAATATTTCAGAGGTTTTAAAATCAAGAAATATTTTAATAACAATTGATGGGTAAACTCTTCACTGTTTTTATAATGGAGGGTTTTTTTAAAATATCTCACTTTCAGAGGAATTAAAAACAAAACTAATCTAGCAACCTTTCTTACTGAATGCTTGCTTACTGAAATCTGTGAAAGGAAGGGTGCACCCACGAGGACATACACTGTCCTTCTGAGGTGGAAAGCACTGTGTTTCGCAGGGTGTATAATCACGTGAGAAGTTCTGGTGCATAAGAACCCCACTCCTCTATTTTAGCAACAGTTCTCCATCAGTTTAACGGTGCCGGTAGCTTGTGTGAGGACTCCAACGTGCTGTCTGTTCTCTTGTCCGCTCCAGCTGTTTCTACTCTTCACTTCTACTCTAGCATATGATAAAGCTGTTATTACATGCTGTCCCAAGGTGACTGTATTGCAATGCCCATTTCTGCTGACCTTAAAACAATTTTCCTCATTATGGCAGCGCTCTTTATGGAGTTCAAGCATCTTAAATATTATAGTTGCTCTCTATAAAAAGCATGTGACTTTTGTTTCATGGCTCGCTTCATTTAACACAGCGAACTAAATAAAATAGTTGATAATTGATTGATGAGAGAGAATGAATGTGGTTTTGCATGAACAGAGTGAAAGTTTACTTGCACTGGTGTTTTTATATGCCAGGTGCCAAGATGTGCTTACAAGAAGCATGCTTTCTCTGAGTGTTTTATCTTGAAGTAAACAACAATATTAACTTCTTGAGTTAATATGAAACCTTCAATAGAGGCACCTAGTGGTATGCCTGAAATAATATTTTAAAACAATGTTTGGAAATATTAATAATGCAGAGCTATTGTTGAATAGTACAATGTAATGAAAACAGATTGTTTTGGATGGGACTTTTTTCTTGCCCATTATTTTATAAATTTATTTGTTAAGAAGTCAGTAAAACCACTTAAATTCATTAGCTGAAATTTCCAAGCTTTGGACTTTGTATTAAGTATGTAGTTCCTTAGTTTTTTTTCTCACAAAGTGGTCTTATTTGTCAAGGCATCTGAATATATAGAGTCAGGAACAATGAAGGGGACTCAATATCACTGAAAAAAAATGGGCAGATATTTATATGTCTAGCGTTAGCTGTGCAACTTCAAAAACCCTGACCTAGTTTCTGAAGACAGTTTTAAGACAAAGGTGAAGTAAACATCTCAGTACATATTTCTACTGATCTGTTTGGGCAGATTAAGAAGAGTATATTATGTATAAATCACTCCAGTCAAAATAAATAATAATAATTTTTAAAAGCTCCTCTTCTCCCAGCCCTTCAGGTTCCATTTTTTTTTTTATATTTTAAAAATAATATTCAAGGCAATTTATAAAGCAATCAAGACTGACAAGTATTTAGTTTTCTGTGTTATACTTGGGTCTACTGAAGTTTGCAGGTATGGTGTTTCCTCATTTTAACCCTTCTTGATTGATCTAATAGTGAAGTCATATTTTTTCAATTTTCAATTGTTTCAGCTGCTGTTAGTGTGAAGGTGAGAGTATTTTATGGCATTTGTACTAGACCAAGCAGAAGGAAAAATGGATTATTTAATCATGTTACAGCACGGTACATCTTTCTAACTGCAAGCAATAAAGACTAAGGAACACTACATGAAAATTGAGTAGCATCTTTCTGAATTGGATGTGTTTACATTTGTGTAGTCCTTTAAATCTTTAAGCACCGTAGACGTAAAGAATTACATTAGGAGTGACAGAGCTCTGTGCGATCTTGAAGCCTCTATTTCCAAGTTACTGAAAACATGAAATATTCATTAAAATCATGTCATTTGAATATATAATAACTTACATCCACAAAAACTGTTAGCATAAAGCTATTAAACTTTTTTAGGTGGAATAATATGGTGCCTACTATTGAAAGTGTCACTTTTCTGCCTTGTCATCCGTTGTGTTCTATACAAGTGCAAAAAAAAGTGAGCCTGATTTGTTCTCCTTTGTAGAGCCAGGCCGAGGCCCACTACAAAGGAAGTAAACATGCCAAGAAGGTCAAAGCACTAGAGGCAACGAAAAACAAACCCAAAGTTGGTTCTTCCAAGGACAGCGCAAAGGTTAACACGGGCTGCTCCACCACGCCAGTCACAGCCAACATCTCTGACAAATCAGGTCAATGAAAACTTTTTGTTCTGTACATCCTTTGCTTTCTCCTTTTTTCGTGTTTGTGTGAGAGAATTTGGTTGCCTGATAGAGATCCATAACTTGTCTTTTCTAAACTGTTAACTATGCTTTCTTGTACAGAATTGATTTGCTTTGATACTCTCAAAAAGGTTTTTCACATCTGTGAAACAACTGGTGCCCCTGAATGCTAAAGTGTATTTTTTTTAAACCTATGAAACTTACTCTTAGAAAGTATGAATGTTCTTACGGCAGCAGTGGATGGATGTGGGTGGAGGGTGAAGTATGAGGTTATATATTGAGCTGAAGCACAAGAAACCTTGTAAGAAAATTTTCCTATCTGAGTAAGACAATGTTGCTCTAATAGGAGAACACACCTACAGAAATGTGAAGTCTTGTGGCCTGGGTATTGCCTGACTTTCACAGCTCATTAGTGCTTCAACATCACTTTTTTTTTTTTTAAACCCTTCAGGTGCATAATCTGAGGAAGATCAGCAACACTAATAGCAGTGGAATTGCTTGAGTTTCTGCTCTGTCAGTGTTGTATTGCTGAATGAAAAAGGAGACTTTCATGAACTCTCTGACAGTGTTATTCAGGAGAAGGCCCCTACTGTGGATTACCCAACTGTCAGTCCAGTAGACTACTGCTGATAAATTTGCTTCTCTTAGGGAGCCATTTATTATCCTCTTCACCAGAGCTGATCTTGACTCAGGTGCTATGAGGTGAATAACGGAGTTTTTTGACATGTGTTAAAAATAACAAAAAAAAACCCAACTCAAAAAAAGTATTAGTGTCTATTTGTCATCCTGCTCTTTTCACAGCAGCATCAAAATTATCTGTGGGTCCTTAACACTGAAAACAGGTGCCAAATTTTGGGTTGATTTACCTAGAAAATCACATTTTAGGTTTGAGAGAGATGAGCTAAACCCAAGTAGCTTCTTCAGGTAAACAAGCCATGCTACTATAAAACAGTAGCAATCTGCCACTGATCTAAATATAAAGTGGACTACTGAACAGAAAGAGATTTAAAATAATTGATAAATATTTTACTCTCTGAAGTATCAAAAATAGCTTTATTTAAGATAGCTTACTGCTCCAGGCGTACATGGTGAGAACTCAGACAACTGCTGAAGTAAAATATCAGTGAAGACTTTAGAGGATTTAACATGTTAAGAATTCATGTGTGATAATGTAATTGTATAATGCCCTCCCTCTCCGATGCCAAAAGTTGAGGCCCAGATAACAAAAGTTTTGTCATCTTGTACAAACTCCATCATCTCTTCCACAGGTCTGGAGCTGTTTCATGTTTCCTTTGCCAGACTATGAGGTCTGAATTAAATTAATTCTTTTCTTTCCTCTGCAGTATATCTAAAATCTACATTCAGTTTTTGATAAAATAATACAACCAATCAAAAGGGAAACCTGCTCTTGATACTTTTTTTAACTGCCATGTTTTGACAGTGTGTTGTTTTATGCTGTTAATTACTCCATACAAATTAGACAGATTACCATCTGTGTCTGTTGGATTATACCACTGCAACTGTTTCTACATTAAAAATAAATCCCAGTGGCAATTTAATTAAAGACTTTCTTCCCATCAGGAGAACATTGGGATTCTCTGTGGAGAATAGGCTCCTCAGAGCCTCTTACTGCTGTACAGGAGACTGAGAATGGGATGCTTGGGAGGAAAAAACCTGAACTTGGAGCAAATTCTCTGTATTTGTAGGGAAAGCTGGTCACAGAGATGGGGAACAGCTTGAAGATTGGCGGTTTTACCAGACTTGGAATAAACCATAGTTTCAGTTTCCCTTATGGATTCTGTTGCTTATCTATTCTTTAACATATGTTTAGTTCCTTACCATAATGCTTATTGCAACTAAAGCATTCATTAAGTTGTCATTGGGGATTTTTTTTTTTTTTTTGCTTTGGAGCAAATTAACTTATACCATTTTTTTCTGAATCTTTTGACACAGCTTTCATTCTCTGAGAAATGCATTAGTACTATATATTAACTTTTTAGGAATATTTTCATTTTCCTTAGATCTCTAGTACTAAGAATTTCAGTTCATGTTTGTATTTGTGATCTTTTTTTAAATCCTGATTTCCAGAGGAAATGAGACTTACGGTCATATCATCT
Organism: Oreocharis arfaki; assembly: GCA_013398015.1. Taxonomy (NCBI): domain Eukaryota; kingdom Metazoa; phylum Chordata; class Aves; order Passeriformes; family Paramythiidae; genus Oreocharis; species Oreocharis arfaki. The sequence continues at coordinate 26,708 of VZRR01014002.1, read as the reverse complement.
GTTCCTATCTTTGTTATTTTCTGGCTGTGTCTTCACAATTTTGACTAGTATTGCCTAGTGTCCAAATTTTTTTTTAAAAGAGATTAAGATATTTTAGTCCTATAAATCCTATAAATTATTCCTATATATCCTATAAGTTTGATGAAACTTGGCACCTAGGTAGATGAGAAGTCCTAACCTTTGGTTCATCCTGAAAGATGCTGCCATGTGAGCTGTTTTGCTTGACCTGCTGACTGACCAGGGACTCTGCCTTCAGGATGGGGCGTTTGAAAGTGTGTATGTGTGCTGTAGGTCTGAAAAAATTGCATTAGATGCACATAAACTAAATGAAATCAAGGAAGAGAATTAAATTCCACCACTTGGGAAGCTGCTGTTTAGCCATTGTACTTTGGAGAATTCCTGAGAAATGTTCATCAAGCAGTAAATAATTTCTGGTGTCTTTTCTTGTGTATGGGAGAGTAGAAAGAGAAGCTATACAGAGAAGACAGTTTTAAGTTCTTGTGATCTTTTGTTATCTGCTGTACTTCTATGAGTGTTAGTGCACAAAGGGTAGGGAGCATTACAGTGAACGGATAAACTGCAATTATTTTCTTACATAGATCTGCTAATAAAGGAGCAGAACCGACATGAGTAGCACCCTTTCTGACATGCTGTCAAGTGAGATAATGATGAATGGCTTGCAGTTTAGCAGACAGAACAGTTGTCATATATTGAACTAAAATGTCAGGTGAAGTTTGCTACAGAGCCATGTGTTCTTTGGGTCAGACGTAGCATGAAGTCCAAAACANCAGACAGAACAGTTGTCATATATTGAACTAAAATGTCAGGTGAAGTTTGCTACAGAGCCATGTGTTCTTTGGGTCAGACGTAGCATGAAGTCCAAAACACACACTTGTCAGAAGTCACCACTATAGTACTAATAGGAAAAGTAATTTCACTGTTAGCTCAGCTAGTGATGAATCTATCAAAGGCAAAACACAAATTCATCCAGTCCTTATTTTTCAAAATTTATGATGCAGTGGTCTCTCTACAGGCGTTCCTTTCAGCTTGAGAAACGTGGCTGCTGGTAGAGCTACAAAAGTTAAATTAATCTTTAAGTTTTTTTGGGATGTTTCCAGAAGGACATGGGCCCCTGCAGAGAGAAGTGGCCTCGGCCAAATGGAAAGGGGTGACTGTGGTCTAAGCATGACAGTGGCCACATTGTGAGAGTGTTCTTCCCTGCTAATGTTAGTAATACAGTGTGACTCGGACATGGCATTTGTAAATTGATCATCAGCAAGCATATAAGGATAAAGCCATAGTGCAGGAACAGTGCAGGTGGCTGCAGCCTCAGGTAAGTGGATATCAATGGGTTTAATTGCACAAGTTTGCACTCTAACTTTGTTAGGCTGCAATGTGATCACATTGTCTAAGCTCACAGCTCCTTGCTGTTCAGAAAATACTGTTTATTGGTACTTGGAAAATACCATCATCCTACCCTATTCACTCTGCAGACAGGAAAAGATCGCCACAGATTGTGTGACAAGGTTGCTGTTCTCCTGCTCTAGCTGGGCCATCTCTGCTTGTCCTGATGGGTATTTGCAGATTGGAGGTGGCCGCAGGGGATGCATTTATAACCTGTCTCCCACACAGTTTCTCAAACCACACAGGGAAAGTCCAGCAATGGCTATAGAACAGTTTCGTATGCTAGAAAATCACTACTGTGACACTGCAAGCTTTTTTGTAGCTGCTTTGAGATGTGGTTATAGAACAGCTATGGTGATAGCACTGGGAGCTGCTCTTGCTGTGGTGGGTTGATCCTGGCTGGATACCAGGTGCCCACCAAAGCCACTCTACCACTCAGCTGGGCAGGGGAAAGAAAATATAGCAAAAAGCTCGTGGGTCGAGTTCTGTCAAACATAAGGGAACTTCTGAAAGCTTTTCACAGAAGCCACCTCTGTAGCCCTCCCACTACCAAAGCTTAGCCATGCAAACTCAGTATAGTAGCAAAGATTCGCTTCCCTCCCAGTGCAAAGCCAGGGTTTTCAACATGGCTGCACAGAAGGATACGTATATGTATGGCATTGCTTTAGAAAAGGGCAGGGGTAACAACCAGTACACAACACAGTTCAGAATATTTAAAGTGTGGTTTAAATATAGCCCTAAGAATGCAATAGAAGGTGGTGTCTGTGACTCCAGTTCAGCACAGTCTAGGTGCTTACAGTGATGAATCCTTCAGGAATGCATATGATAATGACTCGATTGAAATGTCACTGTTTACTTATCAAGCAAAGAGGAATTCTTTGATCGTGCTTCTAAATCAAAATAAATAGTTCAAAATGAAGCATACAAATGATGTGGTATCAACTTCTTTGCATTTTGCTTTGATATGAAAATCGGAAAGTAAATGCAACTGTTTTAAACTACTCGAGTCAAAATCATATTTCAGATTATAAAAGGTAATCTTCTTTCTGCCTTTGATCATTCGCTGTATGCTCTATTGGCCTTGTGCCTGTTTGTGAAATGATAGGTATGGGCATTTCAGGTTCAGTCCTCATTCCAGTAACAGCAGAAGACTCTGCTGCTTGGGAATTAGTAGGTAGAGCTAAACCCTTTGGATGCTCTATGAAACCCCATTTTGTTCAGCTGGTACAGGAACAGAGAATATTGCACACCTAGCTAGGCCAAATGCTAGAACCTGTTTCAAATCCTGACTCTTTGGACTGCAGCTTTGCTCTGTGGCACTGTGTCAGGGCAGCTCAACAGGCAGTGCATGCGGTCAGAGTGATGACATTCCAGCATATGAGCAGTCCTGTGCTGATCTGCTGTGTATGGCAGGAACGGCAGGAAGGGGCTGTGACTCCCAAGTTTTTTGCCAGCTTCTTGATCCTGAGTGAGTCCTGTAAGAGTTATTCCAGTCATTACAGCTCCATAACTCAAACTAGCTGGAGGTTATTCGAGGAACATTGTCGTGCTGGAGTGTGGCAGTGTCTGACACTGAGTGAAGTAGATCACGTTTGGAAAATAACCTGGACCTGTTGATGGACCTAATAAATGACTTGATGTCGTGTAGACATGTGGTAATTAGTTGGCCCATTAGACAGGACTGGCAACTCCAAGCTTTATCAGACTTAGACAAGTTGACCTTGAGGTCTTGTCTGTGGGTTTTAGTTCATCGAGGGCTATCTGTGGATGCTTTCACAACAAAACTGAGGGTGTTTTCCTTTTATTCGTAAAGCAGCATACAACATGTTGGATCACATTTACTCAGGAAGCTTATGATGTGTTGGATTTCTCCACTGTCCCCATTGCCAGTACTGTGTGTTCATCAGCTACTGATGAGGTGAAATGTCCCCGTGGAGGGCTCAGTTTGTATTTCACAAGTCCACCATCAGGACACTCCCTTAGTCATCTTGCTTTCATTGCTTATTTTAAAAATCTTTCTGCCAGCGCTTAAATTCTAAACTTTTGCATGCAACTCTTTACTTGGAGTAATGCTAAAAATGATACCAGATCTCTAAGCAAAATTCCTTTTCACCTTAACATTTGTTTCCATTTATCACCTTGTTTTCCACACATTTTAAAAGAATGGCTTGTTTACATAGCTCAAATAAACTGTTTCATATATGATCCTTCAGAAGCAGCGGGGAGCCAGAGACACAGAACCTCCACAGCTGGACTGTGGTGTGTCTGTTCTGGGAAACTCGAGGTTGTTTGTCACACAGATACCATTATAAGAACCGCAAAGCTTAGGGTGTTTCTAATTATTCAATCTTATAATTCTGTGTAATGTACCAAAGTCCTCTAGACCTCAAAACAGGCTGGGACAAAGTTGAATTTTGAGGGTGGGGCAGGGATAAGGAGAGGCTCTAGGAGAGGAACAGGACAATGATGCGTGTGGGTTGCTGTGTCCCCCAGAGTGTCAGTGTGCCCTATTTAGAGGTTCTGTCTTAATGCCCTTCAGAAAGGATGCTTGTGCTTATGTCTGGCCTCCATCAAGAGCTACTGATGAGCCTTATCAGTTCTTCACATTTATGCTGACACAAAGAATTCTGCTGAAGCTATACTCTATAAAATAACCATGCATCTGTGTTTATGTGGACTCAGATAGTGCCTGCTAAGCACAGACATATTTCTTCTGTTAGATAAAGGTATTAGTTTACTGTCGACTAAGTAGTAAACTCAATCTGATCCAGCCACCAAGGAGAGTCGTTTCAAGGGCATTTTCCCATTACATCCTCTGAGGATAGTAAGCTTTGTTCCTTTTTGATTCAGTGTTTCACAGCCATATGAAGATCATTCTATATTGCTATCTGTTGGAACTCTACCCCCAAAACAGAGGTAATGGCACAGCACAGAATTTTCTGCTTGACCACAATGCTTTTACAATTGATTATAAAAAATGTGATTAATAAATGCTCATGAATTCATCTCAGTTACACTGCTGCAAGTACCATTTGTGTACTTATATCCATGGCACATACAATGCCGCATTTGATTTAATAATAAATAGCTTATGGGCATTTTCTGGCAGGTAATTTCAGCAGCTCTTTCAGGAAGTTGCTGTTTGGTTTATGCTCTTAGGATGAAAGGTGAGCCAAAAGAAAAATTAGCTAGTCAAAGTCTGTTAACAGGAAATTATTATAATAGGTTGGGATCTTTAAACACTTTCTTCCCTGTTAGCCCTACGGTTCGTACTTTTCAAAAGTGGATATTCAAACCTCATCTTTCCATGTGTGTCTTTAAATCTGAATGGAAAAGCAGTAATACTGTGCATTTTGGTGTTGATAAGCTCCTGGGAGCTCCTGGAAATCTTTGGTCTGTCTATAGTGCTAGCACATTTCAAATTCTGCACCTCTACTGAAAACTGATTATAGGTGCCATTAACTGAAAAACAAGCTCTGCAGCTGACACGCGTACATTGATGAGCTGTTGCAATTCTTGCTTGAACTGAAAAGGTCAAACTTTTGTCTCTCCAGTTATTTCAGCAATCAAAAATATATGCAACCAGGATTTTCTTTTGAAGGAATGGTAAGGTTTTTCTTTTCCTGCAGTAAAATAAGTATAAGCTTTGGATCAAAAATATACTGTATGATGAAATAAGACTCTTTTGGGTGTTCTGCTCTGTGCTTGAGCATTCATGTGTCCTGTATCATTAGAACTGTATACCTCCAGTACTTCTACTTAGTCAAGTTCTAAAAATGTGAATTTCATGGCATTTTTTTACCAGCATTCTTAAAATGATACAAAGTTTTTCTTTCTTCAGGGAGAAGTAGAGATAGGCATTTGGCCAAGTAAATGACTCTACTGGTGTTGCTGGACAATGGGAGCAGGGCCAGGGATGCTATCAGCTACTGGGATGTTTTTAGCGAGATGTGTGTGGTCATTTAAAGAATCCTTTTATATACATTGAATCTTTCAGCACCTCTTTTATATTGTGAAATCAGGAATCAGTTTTTCTTGTTTGTTCTGTTAATGATTGAATATAGAATTGCCTATTAACTATCCCAATAGGATTTTTTTTTTACTAGGATGATGGTGATAATGGAATGTTAATAAGGTGAATATGAAATAACAAAAATTACTAGCAAATGTATATATGTATATTCCCATGGAGGACATAATATGAGAGAGATGGCACCATCAGATTTAAGTATCACATCCTTCTTTATAAAGGTTCTTGAGCTTTCAGGTAAGGAAACGGAAAAGGGGGGAAAGTGGGACAAAACCCAAGTGTCTGGCAAAAAGAGTTGAGACAGATACCAGCATCAGTCATCTGCTTTGCAATTTTCTATTAGGATGAAAGATGATCCAGAAGTAAGGGTTATGTAATGATATTTTTGTAAAATTTGCAAATGAGAGAAATAAAATATGTCCTTCTATCACCTTTATATGGTTATTATTTTGATGATGAGTGAAAGCATTTTCTGCCTAAGAATTATTACTTTGTGAACCAAGGCCTAGTTTTGTTTTTAGATGACTACGAAAGCCAAATCAATGAAAATTCTTTTTATTTATGCAGGACTGAAATTAGCCCTTTAAGTCGTCTAGAATGGAAAACTTGCTAAAAAGGCACCTGCTGGTTCCTTTGGGTTTTTAACAACCTTGGGAGGAATAACTTCATCTGTACTTAATACTGTCACAAAACTTATTGACACAACGTATTACTAAGGAAGTAAGGCAGTTCTTCTGATACCAGATACGTATTTTCCACTGGTATCAGAGAATAAGTAACAGGATTCTGGTGATTATTCATACAGTTGGTAGTTGAATAAAGTTTTCTCTATGTCCAGTTGTGCAAAGTTAAGGGCTGTGTTGAATCTGCAAAATTTAAGTTTTATCCTTTTCTCTGAGCCCTTGAATGATTTTAATGTCCAAATGTAAAAGAATGGGTCAGGACCAATGCTGTGTCTTCAGCAGTGAAGGGGGAAATATTCTACATTTCCTACAGTAGAAAAATTATTTATACAAGCATTAGGCTACTCATTATTTCCTTATTACTTGTTTTCAAGGAGAGGGAAGATGTTTTAGTGTTGGTTAGGCAAGTTACATCTGAAATGCAATTTATTTGTCAAATCTTGAGGACATGACTGAATACTCACAGTCCTCAGGCAAACCTGCTATGAAGTGGGTGAGAATGCACCATTGTAGGTGTCATTTAACTGAAATGAAGATGGGTGTTTCATAGCTGACTTTAACAGCAGTTCTGCCTGGGCACATACCGAGTGAGTGGTTCAGACACAGGCGCATGAGAATGTACTTGCACAGTGTGTCAGTTCTCCTTCATTCTTTTATTTAGGTGCCCATAAATTTCATACTGAGTTCCAAAGCACTTCAGCATCTGAGCACAGAGTTTTAAGATTTTTGTTTTGCACAAGCAGCAAGTGAAATATGTTTCTAGTAATATATTTCAGATTCATAAATAGGGGAGCCAGTGATATTTTTACAGTTGAGATGATGAACTGAGACTAAGGAGAAGTGAAGGATGACTGTGCAGAATACTGTATGTTTGTTATAATCTTTGAAAGTTTTTTTTCTAAGCATTCCTACATTATTAAAAAGTTGAAAAGACAGTGCAATACTATAGAAAGTTGGCATTCCAGGACTTCAGAAATAAATGTAGCAGAATTTGGAATGAGAGCATAAAATACTTTCAAAATAATAGATGTCTGGTGTCAGACAAAGATAAGTTAATAACTAGCAAAAAACATTTGTTTTCACCCAGAGGAAAGATGTATTTTGTAATAATAGATCTTATACTGTATTTCAAGGTTAGCTCACACCATATTAAAATTTTCCAACTCACAAATTTTCCTATTCCAGCCAAAACAGACTGGCGTAGCTCAGGAAAGATGAAAGTAAATATACTTGGCTATAAAGCAACAGGACCCAGGAAGACTGAGCTTTTGGATGATCTCACTTTATGGATACTCTTTAAATTACCATTCACACTTGCTAGCTGTGTTTTAGATCCACATTGTTTTCAATTACCAGCACTGTAGTGCTGCTGATCTTGCTGAGTTTTACAGCATTCAGAACAAACTTCTAGTGATAGTCTTCCCAACCTGTCAACATGTCACTGAGAAATTAGATATTGCTGCTGTACACTAGGAAATTGCTCTGTATTGGTGTTTGTAGGCATGTTGATTTTCTCCAGAAGTAATGTGCTGCATTTTCCATAGTTACTTGTTCACCCTATTAGGTCTAAAAACTGGAGAAGCAGGAGGAAGCTGGAAATTGTAATAATCTCTTTTCAAATTAGGAAAAGAGAAGTCTGATGCAACATGCATTCTGTAAAATACCGTTAAAGATCAGCAGGTGACATGGAGACACAATGCAAATGGCCTTAAGTGAGTGTTCAAAGTTGGTTTGTTTTCTCCAGACATAGTACATACACTCCTGAATTTTGGCTAACAGTACAAAATCCACCCTTCTTATTCCTCTAGCTTTTGCACAGAGAGATTGCGTTGTGTTGAAGTATTAAATAAGAGGCTTTTGAAATGTGAATGCCCTTTGTTGATACGTAACAATTTTTGCAGTTGTTTTACTATATGTTTTATATGTATGTGCCAGCATTTTTTTTTCTTCCTCTGCTGGCGAGTGGTACAGATTTTTCTTGATCTTGATCTGTAAAATAGACACTAGCCAGCCAATCTAAGCCAATTTCCTAAACATCTCCAAATGTGTAAGGAATTGATTAAAAATCATAGGCAATACAGTAGGATCAGCTCAGACATCCCGGTAACTGAAGCAGCAGGAACTTTCAGTTCAGGAGGTGGTACAAATAGGTACAGAAATAGATTTTGCAGGGCAAGGTTTTACACTTGCAGAACTGTGTGTATTTCTAAATATTTTCTAATTCTCATCAGTCCACTTTCATAAAAATTAAACTGAATCAGAATTGCAAAACCAAACCTTTGTAACATTACAGCTCTTGATCAGTTACAAGTATTTTCGTACTCTGAAATAAACACAGGTCCCTTTCTAAGAGCCTTCAGTGTGCCAAAACAGAAATACAGTATCTAAGAAATTGTCAAAATCACTGCTGTACCATAGCCATGCAAGCAATACTTCTGAAGTGAAAAAAGATACTTTAGCTCAGCCTGTTGGAGTGTAGTGATGCAGTTAATCAAATAATCAGTCTGGCTGCCGAGTTCACCTAATATTGCACAGCCATCCAGACATTTCCTGATGTAGCTTCAGTATCTTGAGAAAATATGTTGCAGCTTATATCAGGGCACATTTGTGTTTCAGATGAAAAGCTTTATATTTATAGCTTCCCTTTGTTTCTCATCTTTGTATAGAGACAAAATTTGTTCTCTTTAGACTGCGTCAGATTTATTTGTTTATATAAAATGTAGCTCTTTTTCATACAGGCCTAAAGTACAAGGAAAAACATTTTAGAAAAACTAAAAGTAACCAAAGCGTTAATAGATACTCTCTGCTGTCTGATTTGCATGTAGGTTTGCAGTGGAATTTTTCTAGAACAGAGCCCTACGGGTTTTTCAGCCTCATTTCTCAGTAGACTGCACAACTGGTTAGAAAGTAGGTATTTTGTCTGACAGCCATTAGAGTCTCATTATTCAGAAAATGTGCAGATAAAACAAAAAAGATTTTGAAATACCTTATCCAGGTTTGCTAACTCGGTCTTAATGAGTGTGAAGAAATAATCTAATGCTCTTTGTTTTGTTGGGGGGGGGTTTTGAGTGATGCTGAGATGCAGAGTACTTAGAAATGCTGTAAACGTTGTGACCACTGGTAACTTAATTGCTGTCCTGCTATTGCCTTTATGGCATATATTACTTAGTGTTCATCTTTTCCTTCATAAGAAGAATAATTAATTGTGTGTGTGTGTGCTTTATTCCTCTAACGCGTGTTAACCAGAAGAAAACACTTTCTGTGAAGAACACTGTTTTGAAACCGGATGTTCTTACTGGAGCTATTGTCTGACTTTCTAGTCTGTAACTTTCTGCTAATACACTGAAGGAGGCCCTTCTTGTCATCCTGTTAATTCACTCACTAATCATCTCCTCTCTTCAGATCTTGTATCAGGCCAAAGAGATGTACAGCAGCTATTGTTTCCAATATAATTATTTGTGGCTGTTGCTGTTCTCGCTCTATCCCCAGACCTGTGTTCCGAGGTGGATCCTAAGGTTTGGTTAGGCAGGCCTACAAGTACAGTCTGACTAAATAAGTTTTCCCCACCTTCATTTTATTTTGTTGGGGTTTCTTAACATCTCCCTTAATTACATTCATCCAGGCTTGTTATCTCTTTGACTGTGATCTTTCTAATGGTTTTGTTTCAGATGCTGCAAATTTTGTTACAATATTTCTGTGGTACCAGTCAAGCTACTGAGTTTTCTCTCTACAAATTTACGTCCTTCACTTTTAAAGCTCTCCCTACCTTTGTATGTCTTGTAATACACTTTCAAATGCTGTCTTGCACATACCACACACTGCCACTGAAACCAGCTTCCAATACAGCTTCCTGCTTTGCCTGGGCCTATTTGTGAGGAGTTCCCTGCAATCAGCTGCAAAACTTCCTTCTTTTATTCTCACCTCTGAAAATTTCTGTTTCGCTGTGACGGACTGAAAAACAGAAAAACACTTGTGAGAAGGTTGACTGCCACAATGGTGCCTGTGTCAGTGACTGGTTGTTGTGTCTCTCTGTGGTTTCATACCTGTCTGTCTGCAGCTGTCATCTCTGCTCTTAAACTGGTCATTTGCCCTGGGGAACAACTTCTTCTATGTGCAGAAAGCTTAGAACAGAGAGGTCAAATGGTAATATTGAGTTACTATTCAAGTAACTCATCTATCTTCAGCACTGTCAGTGAGTATATTTTATGAAGTATGGGGGGGGAAAAGTAATTAAATTTGTCACTTTTAAAATTTATTTCACACGTGCCAAGCATTTAACATGCCAAATTTAAACTGAGAATTTTATTTTTCAACAGACAAATTTTTACCTTGTGTTTATTGATGCTAATTTAGCTTTACTGATAAGCTTTTCAGCAGAATTTCTTGGATTGTCTACTGCTATTATTAATGCAACTGATTGCACCTTTGCTATACAGCTGTTCGGGGAAATTATGTTTAGTACCATACTCTGACAATCTCACTGATTTCCTTGTCCCATTCTGTAATCACTGCATGCTTCAAAGGTTGTTTAATGCAGCCCAGTACTCACGGGCATATCTGGAGCTGTTGAAATTATAGGGAGAACCTGAAAATCTGTTTCACTCAGTGGAGCTTTACCAGTATGGGAGATACCTTTGCTTTCCCTCAAACTCTGCCTTAGTCTCCAAAATCAACACTTCAAACTAACAGCAGCTTCCTGTAGCATGGCTTATGTGAACTCAGGGCTATCATATGCCAGTCTTTGCACCACACTTTCATTGTCCCATAAATAAAATATGAATGTTTCCTTTCAGAAATCACTTTTGATTTTAGTTACCATAGGAAGTGACATAGTTAGAAGTTAGTTGAAAGTGTTCAGGATCACCAAGCAGTCCTTTTTTTAAAAGGTTGTTCTTCCAGTAGTGATGTGGTATTGTAAGGCACCACCATAAACAAGGCTCATTGAACCAAAGGCTTTGCCCCTAACTGTGCATCAGTTGTGCTCGCCAGCTGTATGGCCCTGATAACCATGCAGCGACTGAGTTACACAGTGTTTTCCTAACACAGCAAAAAAATAGTGTGGCTTTTAGGCTGGAAATTGCATTGGAAATTGTGTGGCTCTTTCCTTTGTGTTTTTCGAGAAGAGAAGCAGCACAAGTTTTTACTATTTTCTTACCTGTACAATGGAGAATAATAAACATTTAATTGCCAAAAGTAATTTTTCCATTATGCTCTCTTCTAACTTGGCAATATGCACTATTGTGTGAGCAAGTAAAACAAATATAAAAAGATATCTGTATCTAGGATAGCAAGTGAGTGAATCTCTCAAAAGAGCTTCAGTGTAGGGTTGTAGAGCAGCAGTGGGCACTTGGCAGTGTCTGGGCTGCCCTTTTGCCGTAAGTACTTTGTGTACCTCTGCTGTTCAGTGCCTGGAGCTGGGGGATGCAGTGAAGGACCTGGCACGAGGGAAGGTGTGAAGCTGAAGCTGGGCAGTGGGTGGTTGGAAGCATGGCATGGTCTCTTCCAAGTGGGGAGCCAACTCCATCACAGTCAGCGCTGGGCAGCTGTTCTCAGTCCCAGCATCCTTCCCTGTCTGTGTGCTCAGCCTTCAGCACAGGGTGTGGGCAATAGTCCCAGTTTCTGGTGGAGAAGAGAATCAGGCAAATGCAAAGTTATACTTTTTATTACATGCAGACACACACAAAATATGTATCTTCAGTAATTGAAACATTAGTCTGTTACTGTCACAGCAGGAGCAAATTTGTTTATTTATTACATACAGCAGAAAATTTACATGACATTTTTGTAAGGATTATTAGGAAAGTAGCAGAACTTCATATCTAAAAGCTTTTAGCTTATGTACTGGAAAGGGTTCCTGCAAGTGTATCACGTATCATCTGTACCTTGGATATTTTAATTCCAACTGCTGTTTGAACAAGCTTTTGTGGAACAGAACTTTATTGTAAAGATGTTTTATGTATCATCAGTGATAAAAACTGGGCAGATAGGCATGTTGTGGGGTGTAAGTAGCAATGAACATGTTTGATACTGAACAACTTTATCAGATTTCTAGATCTATACATGAGCTTTAAATTCACATTGTTTTTATCAAGGATGTAAATTCTGAATTAAGGATCTGAATATTAAGTTACTTTTTTTTGTTGTTGAGAATAGCATGTATGAGTTCATCATGAAGTCCAAATTAAAATTTATTTCTAATGTGCACCAAAGCATCACTCTGACTCAAAAAATGCCATTAATGGCTAGGATCTATTGTCTGTGCCACCACAATTGCAGTGAGAGTGGCATGACTTGCAAAGGTCAGTGAGTCACTTCAGCTGTAGAAGTGAGGTAGTAGAGCCTGTGGGTTTGAACCTGTGAGGTGTTAGCCTGCAGTGTCCTGACTTTGGGACGTGTAGTCAAAATGAGGCAGTGCTGATCAGATAAATAAGTCTTGAATTTTAACATGGCGCTGACACAAGCATGAGTCAAACAAGCAGAAATACGTGAAAACAACTTCAAAGCAGAATTAAAACAATGTAATGGGTCAGAAAAGCATTGATATTACCAAGCCCAAAGCAATACTTAATTAGCTTGCTTTAGTTATTTTCCCTGGGCTCTACTTCAGAATAAATTCAGGCTTCAGTAAGAACCTGAATCATCAGTTTGCTTTTCTGGAATTAAAGACAGGATTTAAGACAAATGAAATACGGCTTTTCTGCATGGAAAAGAAACATAGATATAGAAAAACAGAACAAATTAGATTTTAAATTAACTTATTGCACATGAATTTTGGTATGAGCATTTCAACCTGACCCTAATGCAGATTGAATCACAGCTACTGCCTTCAGGGAGTAGGCTGGTACTGCCCTGGTCTCATGCTTCCAGCTGTGCCCTGCTAAGTTGTGCAGCAGAAGCTGGTGTGTCCATGGTCCAGGCAGGATGGACTCACTCCTGCACTTGTTTGGGCTCTGCCTGGCTCTATTGGAGCTCAGAACAAATCTGAGCCTATTCTCAATAATGCCTTCAGAAACAGCAAGAGGACTGTAATCCTGCAGCTGCATCTCACAGTTCACATGTATTTTATAAGGTGATGATAGTTTGGAAGTATGGGTATGTATGCAGCCATCAAGAGTTACATTTTTTGATTTCTCTGTGCAGATATTATTTGTTAGCTCTGCACTATAAGTACAAATAAAAATAATCATCTTTGTGCTTTGTATATACATGCAATTTGCATTTCCTGTGCTTTGCACAGTTGAATAGTTGGCGTTTCTGTCTCAAACATAAAACTGTAAGTAATGGTGTTTTGAATTCTGTGGATTGAAACAATAAGCTGTTATCAAAAGCCCATTTGGAGAAGTGCAATTTTCTGATTTTAGAAGCCAGCAAAACCCAGTTCTGGCCCCACTGCAATGACAAATATGCACTTAGCTCTATGTACTTTCTGTGGGAGTTAAACTGTATAATAACCTTACAATTATGATCTTTGAAGATGTTCTGCATTAAACATTTAGAATGGTGGAAGGAAACATTAATTCATAGAGGGGCGTATGTCTCTCCTTATACATCCCCATCGATGAAGAGCTTATTTCTGTCAGGAAGCTTTCCAAATGATGGAATTATTATGCGAACTGAGGTTCTTTCCAAAAGCTGCGACACTGGCACAATTGAGCCCAGCTGCATGCTGGTAACTTCTCTCTAGTTTTGTAGAAGTTTTCTTGTTAGTTTGTTACATGTTGTATACTCCAGAATTGCTAGAATGCGAATAGTGAAAACACTCTGAATCTAGTGAGTGTTATGAAAATCAACATACTACATCAGCTGTTGGCCAGCTAAGTGAGGAGGAGTGGGAAATTAAGTCTGTAATTTTTCCATCATCTGTTAAATTCAGTGCTGGAAAACCAACATACGTGATGGTAATTGGTGGCCCATGGTCTTCTTCCATATCTTGGGATCTTACTCCACAGACACTTGATGGCAAAACAAAGTCTGCTCTCTTTTGTTGTGGTCATTGAGATCAGTGTGGGCAGGAGGGTAAGCACTGTGCTTGTTGCACAGGGGTGATGATTTCTATCTCCAGGAGGTGTTTGAAAAGTACCACATTTTTATGCTTACATTAAAGAAAAAAACAAAACATAGGGAACAACATTAAAAAAATACGTGGAGAACAACATAAAAAACTCACCAAATCCAAACCAGCAGTGTAGTTGGTATATGTTAACATACAGCTTGCAGTTCTGTAGGTGTATTTTTCCTTTAAGGCCTGAAATGCAAAATACTGTGGAGCCTTCCTTTACTCTACTCTGGTTCACATATATCCTGGTGTTGTGCCTTTTGCAGTTTGGCATAATATTGCATAGAACAAAAACAACAACGAAGATTCTATTTTTCAGTAATGTAAATTTGCAAATGACAGCTGTTCAGTGTGTTTCATTTGTAGATGTTAGCACCTCTGAGAAATTTTCCATATTGAAAACTCTTTAATTTAGGATGTTAGCAAATGCTCTTTATTAAAACTGTATTTTATGAAGAGTCATATAAAGTATTCTAGATTTTTGCAGATGTGACATTACTATGGAGACTTTAAAATTATATAGCCTATGAAGTACAATTTAACATCAGTTTCTTTTGTCATAATTTTTCAATCAAAATACCTTCAGAATCTGCTTTTAACATTAATTTGGTCATAATAGTAGTCTTTGTACTTGACCATTTTCCATGTTTACTGGGGTTCATATTGTGTAGTTTCAAAGTATTTTTATTGTTATTTTAAAAAATAATAGTCCTTTTTTTAGAATTTTCTTTCTCCTGGTTTATAACAATACAAAATTGATGTACTGCAATGCACTTCTGGGAAATATGCCAACAGCAGTGGGGTTTAGCTTCAGGATGGCTATTCATAGTTCATACACACTTTCAAGTGTTTGTTTGAGTGGGTACAGTCCTGTGTTCGGAGTTCTTGGTAGCACAGTCTTGGCCTGATACACAAAGGCATGTTAAGACAGAGTCTAGTAGCTGTAAACACAAAGTGCAAGGGTCCATGTTTAAAAAATAAATGCTCAAAATAGAGCCTAGTTTTTCAAGTCAATTCAACTCTATTTCAAACTAAGCCACGGGTTTTAAATGGGGAGGTTGCTCTTATGTAGATGATGTACTTGCTTAGATGATGAAATTTGATTCTAGTTGTTCAGAGTGACGCTTACTCAGCCATTTCTGATGTCTGTTTTGTCAGGGTTGCTCATACCAGCACCACTGCGCTGTCTCCCTCCCATCCCATGTTTGTTATGGATGGAGCTTGTTTTACTGCTGGCAGCTAATATGGCTTGTGGTCACAAGGCCTGCAGTTGAACAGCTTCAAATGCAGCGAGCCCTTGAAGGCAGCATGCAAGCAGAGAGCATTTGAATACTGGCTCTGGCACAAAGTTCCTCTGTAGGCTCAGCTGGGACGTTTTATCTCTTGCTTTGTGATCGCCATCTGCAAAATGAAGTAATACCTGCCTACCGGTCTCGTAGGAGCACAGATGATTGACTCATGCTTGTGAAGTGATAAAGGAATGCACTGAAAGCACACAGAAGCCATCTGATCCACAAATATATGGGGAGTTGTTCTTGGAAAAACCTAAAGATGTTAGCACCTGTGTCCACGTGTGTAGCTACCATTGCTTCTGGAACTGAAATGGGGGATGTATGTCAAGATGGCACTGGAGCCTTTCAGTGTCCTCGCAGTGACTTTGAGAAACTTGAGCCATTCCAAAGGCAAATGTACTGCTTTTGAGAAATATTTTTCATCCCTAGTGCAAAGCCTTGCGTGTTTCTGAGTGCTGTCCAGTCCTTAACCCTGGCTTCCATTGGGATTGCTTGGGCTCCTTTCAGCTGGCCATGCCTGCAGCACGACAGCAACAACAGCTGGCATGAATTTTTTTAACTCATTGATATTCACTGGTAACCTTAAAAACCGTAAAATCACTCCTTTTGCCAAATTACACACATTTTGTGGTAGGACTTTAACAAGATTTCAAGGATGTTGCTCTCTTGTATAAAATGAGATAAATTAGCCCCCTGTGGTGTTATGTTCACTAAACCCACAGGACTATTACTGTATGATTTGTGTGTGTGTGGCATAAAACAACATATGTATTTTGTTTCTTTTAGAAGATAAAGGGAAAGCAAAACCCAACAGCGCAAGTCAGCCGTCCAGTACAGAAGTGGATCCTTTTCTTCCCAAACCTGGAGTGGCAGCAGTGGCACCTGCAGCACCTGCCTCATCTTCCAAGAGCACGAATGGAGCTGCTAGCACAGTTACTGAGTCAGAAGAGGAAAAAGCCAAAAAACTACTTTACTGTTCATTATGCAAAGTGGCTGTGAATTCCCTTTCACAACTAGAAGCCCACAATACAGGTGAGTATCCATATGGTGCAAGTCAGCTGTGTGTTAATATTTTTAAAATTCAGTGTAACAAGGTGGTAGCCACACTTCATTGAAGCATCTTTTAGTTAAAACTTACGATGTCAAGTTACAAAACCAGTCCTGTTAATGGCAGTTTCCTGTGTTGTGTTTGATATTCTATTAAAGCACTATTTTTTTTTAATTGTCCTTCACGTACTCTCTAAATTTTTAGCTGACAAAATCCCTACAGTTCATGTTAACTAATCAGATCCCTTCATACCTTCACCCTGAGGATCACAGTATGATTAGTGGTTTCTGTAACACTTAAAGTTTCTAAAATGTCAGTGTTCTTTATCTTTCATATTTTGTCTCATTATCATTGGTATCTGTTCTTTTGCTGGTAAAACTTAGAGCAAATATAGCTATTTGATATTTTTGATAATTTTAGGGTGGGCTCGTTAGGTTTCCTAGATGTCCTAGAATCTTCTGATTATTGAAGATTAGATATGCATCTTTTTTTGGGCCACAAGCAGCAGTTCCTAGTGTGCTCTGTCTGTGTATGGTGTGCTGGTGCTGTAAAGCTTGTTAACAAGCCATTGAAGCTGGTTTTACAGCTGTAATCCATTCTTGAAATGGGCAAAGCAGCCGTTTCTTCTGAATCAGAGGATATTTATTGAAGTATTACTGTTCCTAGGCAGGTTTTGAGGGATTGCTGTGGTTCCTGTCCCAGTCTTGGCTAATACCCTTCTCTGATATTCACTGGCTGTATGGAATTTGGCAAAAGAATAAGCAGCAAACACTTTGGCCATGCAGTGACACACTGTCCCCAAACAGTGAGGTCCAGCATGCCTTCTGTTCCCTTTTTTGCACGCAGCCTTCTGGCTTGCCTTTAGATCGAGGACATGGGAACTACACTGACCGAAACAAGAGTGATCATTAGTCCCAGTCTGTGGTGACTTTAACCATTCTGTCGTGAAGATAAATGTGTTACAAAGTCCCAAGGCTGAGGGACATGTTTTTGTGCTGCTCATCACGAACTCACCTGCATCTCCTTGCCCATTAGGCTCCAAGCACAAGACCATGGTCGAAGCTCGGAATGGTGCTGGTCCCATCAAGTCTTATCCTAGGCCTGGGTCCCGAATGAAGGTGCAGAATGGCAGTAAAGGCTCAGGACTGCAGAACAAGACGTTCCATTGTGAAATCTGTGATGTCCACGTTAATTCAGAAATTCAGCTTAAACAGGTAACTTGCATGTATCTGGAGCTCTTTGTTGGTTTAAGTTGCATTGCAATGTTGTAGGTGCATTGTAGGGCTGTGGGAAGATGTGTTGGTGAATTCTAAATGAACTTAGTATTTCTTATCTATCATCCCACAACTATTTCTAAATATTTTATCATAGGTCAAGTTCACCTAATTGTTTCAGTTGGGAAAAATGGGCTTGAGAGTTGTGAAGCAGAGGTGTCAGAATCAATGAATGACATAGCAGATCTCATTTAAAAGTTTTCTGTGGTTCAAAATAGAGATTTGAATCTTATTCTCCCAACTATAAGAAATTCTGGGTTGAGGTTCCCTGAATTCATCTTTCGGTGCTGTTTCAGTCTGCTGGAATAATGTTTAATGCTATGTGAGAAGGAAAACATGACTCAAATCTATTGGTTTGGGACAATCACCAGTAGGGTAATACTGCAGATATGTCTGAATTATGTAGAACAACATTATCATTAACAGTGTAGCTGTTGTGTGGCTGTGGAGCTGTTGTCTGTCTGAGCCAATTAGCCCTGGGTTCGGAGCTGTGCCCATACAAATACAGTGATTCTGATACCCAGATCTCTGACTGGATTGTGCTGTGCTGCGTGGATGTGTCCTCTCATTCCCTGTTATTTTAGTTAGCTCTAAGATAATATTAAATTGCATGTGTAGACATATCCCTGGGTACTGGTTCTTCCTTCAGCTAATACTGAATTATTTATACAACCGAACAGTATCAGCTAGATGAAAATTTACCTCTTAGTTCTGAATATTCCTACGACCTAGTGATTACAGCTCTGCCTGGTTTAAAGCTCCTCAAGTGGAAAAAGGAAATAGTAACCAAAATATCAATAATTTGCAGAGCCTGTCTCGAAGCACAAAATATTCTGTATTTGATTAGTTTCTGATTCTCTATTTGATATGCTCCAAATTGTTATGTTTAATTTAGCAAAACTCATCTTTGCTCTCTCTAAAGAACCCACTTTATCTTGCAAGCAGGGGCTTAGGCATATTGTGCTGATAAATCAGTTTCAAACTCAAAACCAAGAAATGTTTAAACAGCTAATTAAATGTGAGGATATTTATTTCAGCACATTTCCAGCCGAAGGCATAAGGACAGAGTGGCAGGAAAGCCTATGAAACCTAAATATAGTCCTTACAACAAACTGCAGCGCAACCCAAGTATTTTAGCAGTAAGTATTTTTATTTCTCATCACTGTCTGTGTGAATTTGTGACCCTGGGGACTCCCACTGCATGGAGACAGGAACATGACAGACCCGATGCTTCTGCAGCCTCTCTTCCCCTGCAGGCTGAGTCTGCACAGGAATCAGATTTGAAGATAGTTATGTATTCTGTCTGCCCAGTCCAAGGCATGCAGACAGCACTGCAAGTGTTATTTACTGCTAGAAAGAAGGGAATAATCAGTGGAATGGGGAATGCACCATGTGCCCTGTGGAAAGGTATTGGCTCTGCTGGGCAAGGGCTCTTCTCCTTGAAGGCAGCAATGGATATACTCTGTCTTTTTGCACACCTGAGATAACTCTAAGTTATGGTGGATGCAGTCAGGGAAAAGGATATAGAATGTTAAGATATAAAAATACTAGTCCTCATTCTCTGCATACAGCAAAACAGAATGCTGTGTGGATGCATTAGTAGGTGCAAAAGAGCCATCAGCTCTTCAGGATTGACTGCCTGTATGTTCAAGCCATGTCTGTCACTGGCTATCAAACACCTCTCCTGTCTCTGTGCCACTAGCCAATCCCTTTACACCCACCTGCATTTCCAGGAATCCCCCAAACCGGTTCTGCCAGTCAGCTGCAGCCAGAGTTCAGGCTGGCTTTGGCACAGCACAGTTTGTATGTTTATTTGCTCATGACACAGCCAGTATTTTATTCCTTAGAGAAAAGTGCTTGCCAGCTGTGGTACAAAACCAGTTTACAGGTTGAAAAGAGACAGATGCAAATGTGTGTGCAAGAGAAAGCATGTGAAAAGCCTGTAAATGCTAAACTACTGATATATCTTTGTAATTGTATAGAGGCAAATTAAAATGCTGCAGGCTTCCTCTAAGTCTCCCCACTCAATAGGTCCTGCAATTGAGGACCTTCAATCTTCTTCACTTGTATAATACATCATTTTATAATCTATTGCAAAGGAGAGACCACCAGTTATAAAGAACATGAGTATCTTAGTTTCCATCAATGTATGATTGTAGTGCAAACCATTTTCAGTGAGAGATATAGATAAGAATGAATATATTTCTGATTAGCTGTTTCACCACAAGCACCAGCAACAATTGTAGATCGTAAACTGAGTAATATATATTTCAGAAAAAATTCTTTTTGGTATCAATCTTAAATAATACTTCCACTTTGAAAAGAGCAGGCCTGCATTGGAAGGTACAAAGCTGACTTGACTAATACTACCTTCCCATCTTGTCCACTCTACTTTTCTACAATTCATTTTTGCAAGTGGAAAATTTGACTTTTGATACCGAAGTCTTAATCATGGGGATATTTTTAATATTTCATGCACAGTTATATAAAGTTACTCACTTGCAAATTATGCTTCTTTCTAAAAATCAGTGTGATGGTCTCTAGACTCAAGAGATTTATTTATCTTTAAATATAGGATTTGGTTGCTTTAATTGCCCTAGGAGTAAGAGGACAGTGCAGGTAATGTTTCTAAGCACCTGACATGAGGCTTCTGTGAGAAGCCACAGTGTTCCCTATGTCAGCGTTCACTTTTTCCCTCGTGCAAAAGTGGGCGTTGGGAGAACTGTATTTACATTGCTTTTGTGTGTGTATGTTTTATTCCAGGCAAAGCTTGCATTCCAGAAGGACATGATTAAGCCACTGGCACCTGCTTTCCTCTCATCTCCTCTTGCTGCAGCTGCAGCTGTATCATCAGCTCTGTCCCTCCCTCCTCGGCCCTCGGCATCCCTGTTCCAGGCACCAGCAATTCCGCCAGCTCTCCTCAGGCCAGCCCACGGGCCCATCCGGGCAACGCCTGCCTCCATACTCTTTGCACCATACTAATTTATTGATGTAAAAAAGAGATAACTATGGCCAGTACAAAGGGTAAAGGAAAGCAGGAAAGGGGTTGAGATTTTAAAATATTTCTCTTTCGCAATGCCATCCAGCTGACACCTTATCCAACCACATCATAAAATCCATTATTGACAGCACTGCGTTTTGGAGTCTAGACAACTCTGTCTTTCTCTGTCTCTATTTTTTTAATCAAAATAGGGTGATTTGCTTAAAAATTAAATTACTCATAAAATTTATACTGTTAAAGAGTCATGCATCTATTCATTTTTTTCTTTTCTTTTCTTTTTTTTTCAATTTGTATGATGCACCTTGGAATCAAGGAACATAAAATATTTTCCTGACAGACTTGAAAACTAGGGTCTTCCTCACTCACACCTATGTAAATATTTCTCTGAAAAGCAACAGGGTATAATCTAATGTGGAAAAAAGGAAAAGATAGAAGAACCAAATGCTTGATAGCAGATAACATCTCAAAAGAGAATTGCATCCGTTTTTTCATGTGTTCTTGTTGACAGGGATTGTGTGCTGTCCTAGACCCCAGTACTGGTGTATCTTGTGTAGTATTACAGATGTATCATGTCTGATTTTAATATTTTTAGTTTCTGTGCAAATGTTTGAAAGCAATGCAATGCTGAAGCTTTTAATTATTTCTTTTGTGTCATACTTTATTTAGAGAAATCAAAAATAGAAAGCCATATAACATAGAGTTAAGATTACTGCTTGTTTGCTACTTTCATTTAACTTATTTTTGTTGTTTCTTCACTGGTGTTGCTAAGCAATGTTTAAAGAGAAAAAAAGCTTTTCAATTGCACATTGCCACAGCTCACATGCATTGTTCAAGATGACAATGGATCCGTGTGTTTGTACGTAAATACCCCATTTTCTTAATTTCTAACTAGTTTCCTTTGTAATGATGCTGCATAACATTGTGGCTCCCTAATGCAATAATGTACAGAACATAAAATATTTATAATTGACCATATTCTCTGTTTACTGAATATATTGCAGTAATGTCCCACCTATCTTCTTACCTCCCCAACCCTTTTATAAAGGTAAATCAATATGCAGTGCTCAGACTGGAGTCATTATGTGATAATGGGGACTACAGGTGGAAGAAAGGAAAAAAAAAAAAAGAGAGAATTAACTTTTAGAGCATCTTTATCAGCAATCCATAATAGTAAGATGTCTGTGTATTTTTTTAAATGTACCTTTTCAATAAAATAATACGAAAATTATACATGCTTATCGTATTTTAATTGGTACACGAAAAAAGGCCTGAAACAAATTTAGCTAAAGGAGTCTTCAGGAGCAGACAAAGCATTGAAGTTGCAATAAAGTATAATTACAGAACCTGTGCTTGTTTCCCTTGAGTCTTAGTGTCTTTTCCTCACTGTAGCCTGTAATAGCCTTTACTGGGGCTTTTTGGCAGCAAGACTGTAAACATTCGTTACATCGGTGTTTTGGAGGAAGACGCAGTAGAGACAGGTCCGTGATTGTGTGCGTGTTTTACTGAACCACCGAAGTGCTACACCATGGCTACACCATTGCTAATGAAGACTAAGGATTAAAACCAGCCTGGGCAGACCTGAGACTGGAAGCGGGTCACTTGGGAGCTAGGACATCGTCTGAGGCATGGGCAAAGTATGCAGTTGCTTGACTCAGCAGCAGACTTTTGAAGGCAAGTGTTTGGGGAAGCCTTGAAATTATCTTTTTTTACTGCTGAAAAGCTTAGTCTGTTCTTTAAAAGCCTGTTCTTTGTTAGTAAAAAGTGAAAAGTAAGGAGTACAAGAGAAAAAGACTCAAGTGTAAGGCTGTTAGGGTTAATACAAAGCCAACAGGGCCATTACAAATTCACAAAGGCCAAGGAAAAAAAAACCTTCAGAAACTTTATAGGAGAGATTTTACAGACCAAGATATCTCTCATAGTAGCAACATTATTAGAGATCATTTTCTGCAAGTGCAATTCTGCCCAATTACCACTGTTTTGTGGAGCTGTCAGCTGTATTGGGAGAGGATCATTCACGGGAGAATCACCTGCCACGGGGTAGGTAAGGGAATCCAGGCTTTTAGCATGCTCTGGGAGAGCAGTTATCTTTGTATGAAAGTCCTTGTGGACTGTGAGAATCAGAAGGTCGCAGGTAGACACACTGTCGTGTGCATCTGTTTGTGTCTTGTTTTGCATGGAGTCAGATTTAATTGCTTAGCTCCGTTCAAAGGAGTTAATTCCACCGGGAGCCTGTTGCTGTCCAACATGAGCTAGGTTTACACAACTTTGTATTTTAACTGGTTCCTCAGGAAAAGAGAGTTGTGTATGTATTAAACCACTGTTTTTGCTTTTTATATTCTGTTGATGATGAGAAATTTCAAGCAATTAACAGGTTTCTGCAATTGAAAATGGTCCTATATGAAGTACAGAAAAGGGGGGGACTGGCTAAGTGTGTGTAGATTTCTTGGACAGCTGATTATTTCAAAGAGCATCTTAAAATGGAGAAATATTTGCGTCACGAAGGGTGAAGGAATGTGTTATGTCATTCAGCAATGAAAGGAATTAATCTCTGAAATACAAGGAGCTAAAAGACTGTAATTGTGAACACAGAAAGAGTCATGTTCAAATTCTTATTCAAAACTCTGTGTTGACTTAAATTTTGCGTACTGAAACTCTTGCTCGCCACCAAAGTTTTCTCTACAATGTACAGGACCAAGCATTTGAGATGATAATAACAGGATAAATGGCAAACCCTCCCATTATGCCTCCTGGGATATTTCATGTTTTAAATGAGCTTTACATGAAAAAGAAAATTTGTATCATACTTAGACAAATGCAATCAGCTTCTTTTTTGTAATATTAGGATACCTTCTCCTGCAGCGTTGTAACATTACATGGCTGGCTATGAAATTCATGCATCTGTTGTAACAGAGAAGTAGTATTGAAATATAATATTGGCAATGCAGTTAGCCTTTTGAATAAAGATACCTAATGTGGAAACCACTAAGGTGATAAGGTTACAGTAAGGGGATCATATCCTCAAGTATGTCTGTTACTCTAGATCTGTTGACTACACTCTGAGCTGCAAGTTGTTCCTGTATGAGAAGTCAAAAGTTACAAGTTCACTGTGTTGGTCCGGGGTTATCACTTGGCGCTTCCATTTTCTGTAGCAGAAAAAGAAGGATCCAGACCAGATACAGACACATCAGCAGGAACTTTCTGCTGGTACGTGTGACTGGATCACGGTCCCTGTATCACAAAAGATTTTCACAAAGGGTTCTCAAACAAAGACGTGGTCCACTAGTTTGTACAGATTGAAGATTTATACAGACTGCTTTTTAAAAAAGAAAAATAATGGTGATAGGATTTTCTATAACCAGTGCAGGTCACTAGTGTGTGTGTCTCATTTCTGCAGGTCAAAATGTAATAAAATCTTTCCCTCCCATTCTGGTAGCAGAAGGCAGGAGCTGGCATGTACATGACCCAGTCGATATCACTGGGTCATGATAAGGTTACACTGGGCCCATCTACTGATAAACTAAAAGGCAGTTGCTTTAAGAAAGAGACTTTTTAAATAAAAATAAGTTGCCTTATTTTACTTCTTTATAATCTGATCTTGACCTATGAATTTTATGGTCAGAAAGTTTTGCAAAAGATTTTATCACATTTTTCTGGGGAAAAAAAAAAGAGCATGGTGGTTTTAAAATCTGCAGGAGGTATTCCACTATCTTTATGGATCTGGCAATAACCCAGTGAGCCTCGCTGTATATCTTTTGAACATGTCACCCTGAATAAGTGAGGTACTGCACTATGTATTCATGCTTGGTTGGACATTAAATCTCCACAGCCATCATCTGGTTACAGTGGTCACAATAATTTTCTTACTGTGGCTTGCATATTTTTTAAACTCTTTTTTGCTTAATGCTCTTGTTTCAAGTGACAGCTGAAGCATCCTCAAGTATTTATTGGAATGACCAGTATTTCAGGTAAAACGATTTTTTTTGAGTGTCTAGAATTCTAGATATTACAATGTTTTATTATTAAACTAATACTGTTTATATTTGGTTTCATGTCCTATTCATATTTATTTGTATCGATAGAGTGCTGTGCTGGATGCCAAGAGCCAGGTCCTGATTAGCGCCTGAAGTGGAGGAGGCCAACCCAAAAAGCTGCAGCTGAGGGAGGTCTCCCAGGACTGGGAAAAGGACAACTTTATGCCTGTCTTCAAAAATGTCAAGAATGAGGATCTGGGCACATAAAAGCAAGTAGGTCATTGGGATTGGCCAGTGTAGGTTTACAAAAGACAAAACAACATCCAAAAGGCCTGAGTGCATCCTGTCTTGCCGTGAGGGGCCTGTCTGTGCAGCCAAGGGGAGCCAGATGCCCTGAGGCTGGCTTTGGTGGCGTTTCCAACACTGGCTCTCCCAGAATCCAAGCAGGCAAATGTGGGCAGCAAAGATGGGGAGTGGCTACAATGAGCTGTAGGAGAGCCTGGCCCACCAAGCTCCAGGCTCTGGACAGCCACTGGACAGCCACAGGCAGCCTGTGACAACCAGTCAAGCACTGTCCCTTGGGCCAGTAACACCAAACATGCTCAGCACCGACCTGTGCAGGGCAGAGAACCACTGGGAACCTGTGCACTGGGGCGGGGACTCCTTGGGAAGAACATGTATGTGAGTGCCAAACCAGGAGCCTGCTTTTCCAGTGGTGTGCTGGAGGGTAAGGCTGCCCTCCGGAGGGACCTTGGCAAGTTGGAGACCTGGTTTGATGGGAGCTTGGTGGGACTCAGATGCCTGGGGAAGGAGCCCATTGTGCAGAATGGCTGACCAGCCAGCATCAGCAGGAGCCCTTGCAGGAAAGGGCCTGGGCAAACAGAGGACACCCAGATATGTGGTGGACAGAGGGAGCTCGAGGCTGCACTGCGCCCTGGAGGCAGCAGAACCAGGCTGAATATGGTGCTGTGTTAGCAGAGCCACAGGCAGCAGCTCAAGGGACGTGCAGAGCCCCTCTGTGTGGCTGCACCCAGAGGAACGTGTCCAGCCTGGGGCTTCTGGTGTGAGAGAGACACTGACAAATGGGGACAAGTAGGGGAGAAAGTCAAGCAGTGGTCAGGAAATGAGCACACTGTGTTCAGGAAAGTGAGGTGGGTGCGTTGAGCCCAGAGAAAGCTGCGGCAATTCCAGCAACTGTCCTCAAGTGCCTAACCTGGGCTCACAGGAAAGAGAGATGGATGTTTCTAAGAGAAGCACCATGAGAGGAGGAGAGAAGGCAGCTAGAAGCTGCAGGAAAGAATATTCTGACTGTACATATGAAAAGAGGTTTTAAAGTAATGCCTGGAGCAGGTTGCGCAGCAAGTTTATTACAATATCCACCCTTGAGTAGTAGGCTGGACTAGGTGACCTCCAGAAGACCTGTCATCTTAAATGAATCAATAATTCTCAAAGATAACAAGGTTTGCTGAAAAATCAAAAGTAATCCTTGTGTTACAGGGCAATTAACAGCTGATGGAAACTTTGCAGCACTAAATACCGACTGATGATTCACATCATGGTGGGCACTTGCAAAGCCAGAAAAAAAAAACACCTTGCTGCACCAGGCTGAAGAAGGAGAACTGGAAGGAGGATGTACCTGGAAAGGTGAGAAAGTCAAACTGACAGGGATGGGAAACTATCTATACTTCAATATTGTTCATGGATTTTGGAAGGGCTAAAGCTGTATTTTTCAGACCAAAAAAACGACCTTGCAGTAATTGCAGAGGGATGTGTGTCAGGCGTTTGTGAGTTTTGCTGAAATAAATACGTCCATCTTAAATGAAAGTATTTGACTGTAGCGCTGCTGAAAAACACATTTTTTAGAAGGTGTTAGCAACTGTGAGCTGTTTTGCTTGGTTGAAGAAAAGACCTCAGCTTCGGCATATTCCAGAGGCTGCAAGATCAGCTCC